>WSYH01003033.1:7457-55055 GCA_036426205.1 Ascaphus truei
GTAGCACTGCAGAGAATGCGATATTACTACAAGATTACAACAGAGGGCTTCCTGTTATATACAGATCTTATGAACAGCTAAAGTTTTTCAGTCCAAGTCATTAAATGTTTTCATGTGAGTTGTAGGAATTTAAATGCATCCGCTAGAAATTAGACTTCTGAAAGAGGAGCCCAAATCATATCAAACTCTAGTAAAATACACACAGTATTACCCAGCAAAGCTCGTAGTCGATGCCCAAAAATCACCACAAATAGAGAGAGACGAGGATAGACGAGAGGCGGAGCGAGAGAGAGAGAGAGATTATATATAATATATATATATATATATATATAAATAATATAAAAATATCTATATGTAGAATAGCCTCCGCCCACTATCTTTCCTCTGGGCCTTTCCTCTGTCAGTCCTGTTAGTACAGGCAGTGGAAAGGTTAATTCCTTCCTTAGGCCTATATGTGTATTTCAGCCTTGAATAATGTATCAGTATTCAAGGGCGGGCCTAGCAACTTCTGAGGATGTCAATCTGAGGGGTGGATATTGGTTGGAATGTCCTCTGGTGTGTGTGGGCCAATCTGTATCCAGCTCTGGCTTGCTATGAGTCAGAGTTAGAGAACTCCCCAAAGATATAGAAATTGTGACAACCTCCCAAATTAGTCAGTACAGTTCTGGAAGAATTGGAGTGAGCAGATAGAGAGAGTCTCTCCCTCCCACCCATGAGGGGTTGGGAGGGAAGGGAATTATGCGGCCTGTCAGGCTCTGATTTAAGAGAGAAATAAGCAGATGATGATGAGAAACATGTGAACATGCTATTCTCTGTCCTGGAGCTGACTGTCAATAAAGAACAGAAAAGACATGCTGTGTGTGTTCCTGTCTCTGAGAATGGAGTGTCAGTGGGGGTCAATCCCCTGAATATCTACAGGGGATCCTTGCTGGCTGGAGGCGTTGCATCAAGTGAGATCAAGGTACCTGTCCCTCCTGTCCTGGTTCTCCCCACACCACCGCTGAGCGCTCAGCCCTCCTGTTGCCTGCAGGTATGCAGCACAACATCCTAAGTAGCAGAAAAGAGCATACCCCCAATCTCACTTAGGGGGGGGGGTATGGTAAAAGGGCTACACACACACACATATATATATATATATATATATACAGTGTTCGACAATTATATACATTTACACTCCCGGGGCGTGTGGATTTAACCCCCGGGCGAGTAAATATTGGCCCAAGCAGCACACGTGTGTTTTTTAAATTTCCCGCGCTCGCACTGCTGTTTTTCCCGCGCTCGCGCTGGAGAAAAAAACAAAAAAAAACGGAGGCGGGTTCATGTTGTTGGGGGAGATTACCCCGCATCCGGCTCTCTGAGCAACTTTCCCTCCTCAGCGCTTCCACTCCTCCCCCTTCCGGCAGCCAGCCCCTTCCACGCCTGTCTGCCTCAGGCCCATCTGTCGCCCCCCCCCCTCTTCCTCTCTCTTCCTCTCTCTTCCTCTCTCTCCCTCTCTCTCCCTCTCCCTCCCTCTCTCTCCCTATCTCTCCCTCTCTCTCCCTCTCTCTCCATCTCTCTCCATCTCTCTCCCTCTCTCTCCCTCTCTCTTCCTCTCTCTTCCTCTCCCTCTCTTCCTCTCCCTCTCTTCCTCTCCCTCTCTTCCTCTACATCCCTCTCTTCCTCTACATCCCTCTCTTCCTCCACATCCCTCTCTTCCTCTACATCCCTCTCTTCCTCTACATCCCTCTCATCCTCTACATCCCTCTCTTCCTCTCTCTCCCCCTCTCTGTATCTGGATATCTTATTTACCCTATATATCTTAACTGTCCTATACTACACCAACATAACTTATACTGCTTTCTTCCAGATCTGACTCAAGCTTCACACGGAAGACATCGGAACCCCCCCTAACCCAGAAGACAGGTAGGGAACACATCCCCTCCAACTTATAACATTGCGGGAATGAGGTACCTGGACATTGAAGGACTGCGGATCAGGTAAGATCCCAGGCGGGATTGCTGCTTTAGATATTGTGAAGCGGGGACGTCCAGACACTGGTTAAGGGGTTCATGAAACTAGTCATTCACCTGTGGCTTTTATTTCTAGATCCGACATTTACACACTTACACATACACATGTAACAAGGACTAATTGTAGTATAATGTAATAAATACTTTTGTCAAAAACGAATGTTGTTCTGACTAGGAATTTATTAAAATGTATTTTATTTATATATTTTATTTTAAAGCGGGGTTGGGGGCTGGACTAGGGGCGGGACAAAGTACCCAATTTACTCACGACCGGCCGGTCATCGAAGTGATGTACTAGTAGCAGATGCCCTGATAACAGGCTGGTTCACAGTCATTATGTCCCGCATGTCAATCCCACTTTTTTCTGTCAACATTTAATAAAAAGGGATTCTATACATGTAATGCTTGCAGAGTTTGTCGCTTTATGCGACAGGCAGATTCCTTTTCAGACAGTGCAAGTATCAGAGAATGTAAGATATATTATTTTCTTAATTGCAAATCTATGGGAGTTATTTGTTATCTGACCTGTCCCTGTAATCTAATTTACGTGGGTATGACAACAAGGGTGATCCGATTTAGGATTTTAGAACATGTTCGCAATATTAAGAGCGCACAGAGGGAGCTGATTCTTTAAAAAAATATATCATCTGTGGCACAACACTTTTTACAGGAACATAGGGCGGGCAGCGCCACTCTCTCTGCCTTTGCTATTGATAGAGTATCACTTGGCATTAGAGGGGGGCGATTTAGAGAAAGCACTCTTGCAGAGAGAGTGTTGCTGGATCGTTCAACTTGGTTCCATGTTACCACATGGAATGAATGATTATTTAGGCTATGCCATGTTCCTGTAGTTATTAATTTGGGTTTTTCAAGTATAGCTTTCCAATTCACCAGTTATATCATTATTAATATGTACAGTTATGTCCGGAAATAATTGGACACTGATACAAGTTTTCTTATTTCGGCTATGTACCAAAATAAATTCAAGTTACAGTTAAATAATGAATATGGGCCTAAAGTGCAGTCTATCAGCTTTAATTTCAGGGCATCCACATCCAAATTGGAGGGAGGGTTTAGGAATTACATCTCTTTAATATGTAGACCCCTCTTTTTCAAGGGACTAAAAGTAATTGGACAATTGACTCAAAAGCTGTTTCATGGACAGGTGTGGGCTATTTCTTTGTTATTTCATCATGAATAAAGCAGGTAAAAGGTCTGGAGTTGATTTCAGGTGTGACATTCGCATTTGGAAGCTGTTGCTGTGAACCCACAACATGCGGTCAAAGGAGCTCTCAATGCAAGTGAAACAGGGCATCCTTAGGCTGCAAAAAAAAAGAAAATCCATCAGAGGATAACAGGAACATTAGGAGTGACCAAATAACAGTTTGGTACATTCTGAGAAAAAAAGAACGCACTGGTGAGCTCTGCAACAAAAAAAGGCCTGGACGTCCACAGAAGATAACAGTGGTGGATGATCGTACGATCCTTTCCATGGTAAAGAAAAACCCCTTCACAACATCGAGCCAGGTGAAAAACACTCTCCAGGAGGTAGGCATATCATTATCCAAGTCTACCAAAAAGAGAAGACTTGACGAGAGCAAATACAGAGGGTTCATCACAAGGTGCAAACCATTCATTAGCCTCAAGAATAGAAAGGCAAGATTAGTCCTTGCCAAACAATATCTAAAAAAGCCAGCCCAGTTCTGGAACAGCTTTCTTTGGACAGATGGAACTAAGATCAACCTATACCAGAATGATGGGAAGAAAAAAGTATGGAGAAGGCTTGGAATGGCTCATGATCCGAAGCATACCACATCATCTGAAAAACACGATGAGGCAGTGTGATGTCATGGGCATGCATGGCTTACAATGGCACTGGGTCACTAGTGTTTATTGATGATGTGACAGAAGCAGCTGGATGAATTCTGAAGTGTATGGGGATATATTGTCTGCTCAGATTCAGCCAAATTCAGTAAAGTTGATTGGACGGCGCTTCACTTTACAGATGGACAATGACCCAAAACATACTGCGAAAGCAACCCAGAAGTTTTTTAAGGCAAAGAAGTGGAATATTCTGCAAGGGCCGAGTCAATCACCTGATCTCAACCCGATTGAGCATGCAATTCACTTGCTGAAGACAAAACTTAAGGCAGAAAGACCCACGAACAGACAACAACTGAAGACAGCTGCAGTAAAGGCCTGGCAATGCATCACAAAGGAGGAAACCCAGCGTTTGGTGATGTCCATGCATTCCAGACTTCAAGCAGTCATTGCCTGCAAAGGATTCTCGACAAAGTATTAAAAATGAACATTTTATATTTGATTGTGTTAATTTGTCCAATTACATTTGAGCCCCTGAAATAAGGGGACTGTGTATGAAAATGGTTGCAATTCCTAAACGTTTCATACGATATTTTTGTTCAACCCCTTGAATTAAAGCTGAAAGTCTGCACTTCTATTGCATCTCGGTTGTTTCATTTCAAATCTATTGTGGTGGCATACAGAGCCAAAATTATGAAAATTGTGTCACTGTCCAATTATTTCCAGACCTAACTGTATATAATGTATGAGTTTCTGGTGCTTTAATGTTATGGATAACCTGTTTTCTCTTTTGATTTAAAAATTTTAACTTTGTCTTTATTTTGTGTTTTTGATGGCTATTAATCTAGATGGCTATACACTCCACAATTCACACTATCACTTTCTGCCGCGATGTTGATTCGCTTGATAACGTATGTCTCTTTGATTTTCAACGCTGAGCAGAATGAGGATCTTTGACAACATCGACACTGCTGCCCTGCACATCAGTGATCTGTGTCCACCACAGGCTTGTGATGTCTATATATACCCCCCATGCACATTATCATCTATGTCGTGCTGACAAAAGAGGGAGAAAACAGTCTCTGCAGTGATGCTGGCACGCCTGATGACATTTGTCTTTATGATGATTCTCAATGCAGAGCAGAATGACGATCTCTGTGACATTGACATTGCTGCCCTGCATATCAGCGATCTGTATCCACCATTGGTTTGTGGTATTTGGATGAATAACTTTATCCCTATTGTTTTCTTTTTGCCACTCAAGAGAACTATAATATGGACATTTATGTCAAGCTTCTCAATTTGGATGCCTGTATTATCACATATTGTACATTTTTGTCAAGGAATGGCAACTAATATGCTGTCACTTTGAATCTACATTGTTGCTCTCTATGGTTACAATTTTCTATTGGAAATCATCATCTATCTATGAGCAATCTGTTTGTTTTCTAATCCTAAGGCAGTTGAAAGCCTATAAATGTCTGTTTATCAAATCTGCTGAATCTGCACTGTGGTTGATAATGTTTAATAGTGGAACATGGAAAGGAACATTTACACTTATAATTCACCCATCTGTGCATTTTGATGAATAATAGAACTGCATATATTTGGGTCTAATATGATGTTTCTCCTAGTTTACCTATATGTTAGAAAGACATTGTGAATATAAGACTCGGAAATACATCAGTGTTTTACATTGTTTATTTTTGATATCTCAGAGTTCCGTGCTGTGCTAGCGCTTTGTCAGTGCTGATTGGCTGAGTTCTAACGCATGCGCAATTCAGTCGCAATAGCCGAGGACACGGAAACGCGGACATTTAAATGCATAGGTTTAACGGCACCCTATAACATGGCCTGTACCTCGGGAAGCAGGGTGTCCCCGGATCTGAAATCAATGCAGTTCTGCTCCGGAGACCCCCTGCTCATGTACACCAGTATTAAAAGTTTTATTAAGGAGGCGCATACGCGACAGCAGGGTGCATGGAAGCTTGAGTTAAAAGCTCCGTCCCTACCGGCATTTAAAACTCATGTTTTCGGCATATTAAATAAATAAAGATCAAAGACAAGCGGAGATCTATCTGCAGGAGCACCACAGAATGCCAATGAGATCGCAATCTCGTAGAAAAGCCCCCGCCTTAAATGACTATTTTCGGAGAGGAGAGTTGGCGTGAGCGAGAGGAGAGGAAGAGGCGAAGCAAATGGAGGGCTCCGACTCAAACAGCGAGAAAACTGCGAGAATATCAACAAGCGGAGCGATAGGGAATGGGTCACAAGAAGTGACATGATGCAGTCCTGTTCTGAAATGAAGACATTCTTCCAGAAAGAGCTATGGGACCTAAGGAAGGACATTGACAGTCTGGGAGACAGAACAAACACACTACAAACAAAAATAGATACCACCATTAAAGCCCTCAAAAAAAAATGAAAAAACCAAAGCCCATTTGCACACTATGATCGCTGAAGCCATAACGGATCCAGAGGAGTTCGCCTCAAAATGGATGGCACATATATTGCCTGATAAATCAGAAGCAGAGCTCCTCTATGACAGATGTCACAGGGCACTCCGTTCAAAGCCTCAACCTGTGGACCCCCCAAGGGCCATAATTATCAGATTGCATTATTTTAAAATAAAAGAAAACATCTGCCAAATCGCAAGAGCCTCAAGGAACATAGAGTTTGAGGGAATAAAATGACAAGTTTTCCAGGACCTTGCCCCTGCCACCCTGTCTAAGAGAAGAGCCCTGACATCAGTGACCAAAATCTTAAGAGATAATGGGGTCCGCTATAGGTGGCTGCTCCCCTTCGGGCTGATGATGCTAAAAAATGGGGCTGCATTCACGTTGAGGCCCGCTTTCCTGATCAAAATTGGCTTGCCTGTCGCCCCCTCCAGTCCTGCTCGGCAGCAGTCGGGGGAAAATTCTGCTCCGGTGGAGTCCTGGCAGCGAATGAGGGCTTAAGGGAAAAGCAATGCTTAACAGGCTCTCAAGCGTCAATCATCCCCAATTAAAGATTTAAAGGAGCCATACCCAGTCCTGTAGGTTGAAAACAGTAGGAGGCTTCCTCCATTCATGCCGACATAGTACCCTGGTGGCAGGAAGATGAACTACGGCCATCTTCGATCTTGCTGGTGGAGCTGAAGATGAAGACCTCCGGTGGTAGGAAAAAGAACTGCGGCCATCTTGGATCCTGCTGGTGGAGCTGGTGATGATGACCCCTCCTGGCGGAAAAGAGAATTACTGCCATCCGTGTCCACAGTGACAGAATGGGAGGCGAAGATGGCAGATCCGTCCGAGATGACCAGGACGACTCCATATGCATTGAAAACATCCCAAATGCACTGCAGATTCCCTATTCTAATAGTATTAAATAAACAAAAGGAGGGGGAATTAAAAAAAGAGGGGAGGGAAAGGAAGAGTGTGGGGACTCAGGTCATAGTAAAGTTAAGGGGTTGAGGGGAGGGGGGGGGCGAGGGGAAGAAGGGGGGGAGAAAAGGGGGGGGGTGAAGAAAAGAGGTAGAGAAAGAGGGAAAAAAAGGGATCTTGCCGTAGATTATTGGGATGTTCAGACCCACTAGGGCCTGCCACGGAGGTACAAATACTGAAAACCAAACTATCAAGGACTGGGAAGATACTTGGGGATGTTTGCCTGGGTGTTATAATACTGTACTAGAGTAAATGCGCTGGGTTATGTAAATAGAGTTATAAGACTTTGTACATATACCAAGCAATGTTAAAGTTATGGAGGTACCGGTATAAGGACCACCTTGGACGATCGCCTGCGACTCAGGATGTGTACTTTGGGGTTTCACCAAATACACACTCAAGTCCCTAGGGAGCCTGACCACCGATCTGTCACGGTGCCTGGGGGGTCCTTACCTGACACCACAGAGTTCAGGCTATGCCCATGGGGCTCATATAATAATTAATAATGCTCATATTAGGCTATAAATTACTCACATCAGTGACTAGCAAAGAAACACACCAACAATCCCATTATTTTATTGGAGTAAAAGAAAAAATACAAAATTGAGAAACACCCTGCCTTTGATTAAAGCAAACAATTTTACAAAAATGCATTGAATCCTAAATACTTACAGTAATTACAGATGTTTGGAAAGGGATCCCATTGGTTCCTGAAAGTACTTGTCAATAATTGAATGGCTTCACTTTGTGTATAAAAGCAGCGCCTCGGCATGCGGTAGAACCTGTTCCAGCCTAGATCTCCATCCCTACAGCAGAATATAACTAGAAGATCAATCATGCCTGGCTCAAAGGGTGGTGGATGCAAAGATTCTGATCGTAAGTAATTCTTTATGATTGTGATTAGGGTTACATGGAATTTTTTATCTTTTTATCTTGTATACGTGCAAAAGGCTGGACTGACTGGCAAAGAGATGTTCATAGCTGTACCTACTGTAGTTATTGCAAATATATTGATTCTATAGTTACTTAAACAACTTTGGAAAGAGAATAGTTGTAATCTGTGCATAGTTCTTTATGGCGTTTCTGTTCTATTTAGCAGGGAGATGCTTTAAAGATCATTTGAAAGTTAAATAAACTGTTCTCAATGTTTTAAAGAGATTTTTTTTACTGAAATGGAAACTGAAAGTATACGATTTTTTTGCAGAAAATCATAGCAGCCAAGATTATTGTGAATAAATGAAAAACGGTTATTTACAGAGAAGCCAAGGGAAATGTATAGAACTATATGTGTCTTGGTGAAAAAAATAATCTTTTTTGCTTGCATCCCATACATGAAACATGTAAACCAAGGCCTTACTGTATGTCTACATTTGAAGCAGATTGTTAAAATGTTGAGATGTTAATGCAACTCAGAACTGCAGGGTGTTTGGAAGTAAGGAAAAGGAAACATGAGGGGTAGAAACACTGAATTGTGAAACGTAGCTTCTTCTTTTACTCTCCTCAAATCCCTCACTGATTTGCACTCACCCTGACACATGGATGCATGACCTTTTCTATTGTTAACTTAACAAAAATGTACACCATTCATCTACAGTAGGTTTTCAAAGCTTTTGTATTATTGGCCTTTAGCTATTAGAAATTCAAGTTGTTTTTCTGAGGTCCATAAAAACCATACAGGATTTGAACTTATCTGTCTCAGTGATTTTCATTCTCTCTCATTTCAGCCTGTGCACCAGCTAAATCATGCAAGGACGCATGCCCTGCCCCAAAATGCCCAGGTAGGAAAATCTGCATGGTCAATCACATCTTAATCCGGTTGTTTACGGGAGGGTCTTTAACTCATTGTGCAGCAATATGCACAGTCACATTGCTTGTGGTATTTTCTTTTTACAGTACTAATAAATTATAAAACAATGCATTAATACATTAATTTTATTACTATAGGGGAAACACCAGTCATTTTAAACTGGAGCATTAAATGGAAAGGAAAGAATGACTGTAGAGACCATGATGATGTGTGTTATGGATAAAGTTGATTAAGGAAAACACAGCTCCTTTGAACCCACAATCTCCTTCACATCACTGCCTTCTCCTTGTCTGTAATTGTACAAGAGGGGTTTGCCTTTTTCCAAATAGCAATAGATTTCACAATAACTTATATACAATAAGGGTGGGCCCCCTTACTGGTGTTTTAGTTTTTGTTCTAAAACTTTTACATGTTTTTGTTAGAAAGAGATGGGCAAAACTGGGTGTATGAAATCAGAGTAAGATCTGTAGAATGATTGGCCTAGATTATTATGATACTGTTTAGATGGAGATACATGGACAATATATTGTAATATTGTGAAATCATTTTTTTACCAATCCAGTCTTGATTAAAGAGTGGCAAAACTGGGTGTGTGAAATCAGAAACTACCAGAATTTTACATTTCAAAACAAAATAGAAAACTAAAACCAAATCCCTTCAGATTGTTCAAACCTAGACCTAAAAATAATTTAGAACCAAACCCAGAAAACCAGACAAAGAGCCATCTGTACTGTGGGGTTACCAGTGGAGTTGAAAACTGAGGGTGTTTCTTGCCATTTTTAAATTACGGGTATCAGTTATATTACTGTATTATAGTTTCGTAATGATTTTTATAATTGTATACTTATTTTAAGCATATTTTCATTTTGTTGTGCTATATATGTTCTTCCCTGCTTATTTTGAAATCTGTTCATAATTTGGTGAAAATATAAAACCAAAAACAAATAGATTGTAGGCAAAACATGAAGCAAAACACAAAATGTGTTTAAACCAAAGTCTCTGTTAATGATTGCATCATACCTTCTAACTATCTTCACGTTAGTAGTATGATCATAATACAGTCCTGAATTTGATGTCACTTTGCTTGATCAGAGTAAGATCTATAGAAAGATTGGCCTACATTATTATCATACTGTTAAGATGAAGATACAGTACATGGAAAATATGCCCAATTGATGTCAACTTCCATGGACTAAATTGTTAAGATTTGGGGAGTTTAGAATCAGAAGGCAATTTTAAAGGAAAACTATGGATTTACATCGGTGAAACTCAATAGAAGTTTATGGGTCCCCTGATACTAGAAATCAGTGAGACCGACTTCAAATGATACTGACTATGAAAAAATCAGAAGCTTGTGGGGAGCGCAGGTATCACCATGCATATAGGGAAGAAAATATAAAATAGTGCAGTATATCTAAACAAATACAGCAATTCAAACAGGAATCATGATTGGGGACTCACATTCTCCCAGTGGTTATAAAGCATTGAATAGCAATGATGATGATATATTCAAAAACGGCAATTGTTATTGCACTTACATGAGCAACAAGTGCTTAGACACGTAACAATTGATGCGCAGCATAGGTGTACGAAACCGGAAGTGATGTGACGGGCCGAACCGAAAGTGACGCGATGCGACCTCGGGAGAGGGGTGGATGCTGTACACCTATGCTGCGCATCAATTGTTACGTCTCTAAGCACTTGTTGCTCATGTAAGTGCAATAACAATTGACGTTTTTGAATATATCATCAGTGAACATACAATGTTGCACTAGAGTTGTCTTTCTTTCATTCTGTTGAGGGTTTGTCCTGCTGACATCAGGGAGTGTATACAAGCAAGATCCCCCTGCACATTGCTGAGTCTTCTCACCACACTATTTGCTATTCAATGCTGTATTACCACTGGGAGAATGTGAGTCCCCAATCATGATTCCTGTTTGAATTGCTGTATTTGTTTAGATATACTGCACTATTTTATATTTTCTTCCCTATATGCATGGTGATACCTGCGCTCCGCACAAGCTTCTCCTTACCATTAAAGACGGGAGAAATTGGATCTTCTCCCAAGAGGGTTGAGCAGCGAAGTTTTCCATTTTTTCACATTTGAGCACTTTATATTTATCACAATAATATATTCATTTATTTATTTATATATGTATCACCTTCACTAGTAGCGCCTCACATTTTTTCGTTTTACACTTATGAATAAATCAGACCTGACAAATCTGTGAAAATTTCCAGTACATCAGAGTTTAATATTTTCTGTGCGCTTCTATGTCCCTCCTTTTAGTATCAAATTAATAAAAGTCCCTCAATGTGGGGGATTTTTTGTTTTAAATAAACTGTCTGTATGATCTGATTTTTTTTTTACTGTCATTCCCTTCATTAAAAAGCAATCAATGTATCTCAGCCATTCCTTCAAATTATACCTCTATTTCTCATCAGAACCTTGCCATCAAGGTCATGGAGGTAGCAGCGGTGGAGGTGGTGGAGGTCACGGAGGTGGAGGTCATGGAGGTCAAAGCGGTGGAGGTGATGGAGGTCAAAGCAGTGGAGGTCATGGAGGAGGAGGTCACGGAGGAGGAGGTCACGAGTGTAAAAGCAGTGGAGGTCACGGAGGTCAAAGCAGTGGAGGTCATGGAGGTGGAGGTGGAGGAGGTGGAGGTAATGGGTGTCAAAGCAGTGGAGGTCACGGAGGTCAAAGCAGTGGATGTCAAAGCGGTGGAGGTGATGGAGGTCAAAGCAGTGGAGGTCACGGAGGTCATGGGTGTAAAAGCGGTGGAGGTGATGGAGGCGGAGGTGGAGGTCATGGAGGTCATGGGTGTAAAAGTAGTGGAGGTCATGGAGGTGGAGGTGGAGGTGATGGAGGCGGAGGCGGAGGTCACGGAGGTCATGGGTGTAAAAGCGGTGGAGGTGACGGAGGTGGAGGTCACGGAGGTCATGGGTGTAAAAGCGGTGGAGGTGACGGAGGTGGAGGTCACGGAGGTCACGGGTGTAAAAGCGGTGGAGGTGACGGAGGTGGAGGTGGAGGTGGAGGTCACGGAGGTCATGGGTGTAAAAGCAGTGGAGGTCATGGCGGTGGAGGTGGAGGTGACGGAGGCGGAGGTGGAGGTCACGGAGATGGATGTGGAGTCAAGAAGTAATCCCTCTGAATCCATCTCAAGTGTGTTGACCGAAAGGATTTTCTCTATCATTCTGTTAACTCTCTTTACATTACTTCTTAAGAGATCAGCAATTACAAACCCCTTTAAAATGTCTGGTTACACATATTAAAATAAACTTATGAAACCATTTGCTGTCTGATTTGTGCTGTAGATTTTTTTAAATGTATATTTTCACTTACAGTTTTTAAAGGAAAGTTATAGTAGAGCCAGTAGCACTGCAGAGAATGCGATATTACTACAAGATTACAACAGAGGGCTCCCTGTTATATACAGATCTTATGAACAGCTAAAGTTTTTCAGTCCAAGTCATTAAATGTTTTCATGTGAGTTGTAGGAATTTAAATGCATCCGCTAGAAATTAGACTTCTAAAAGAGGAGCCCAAATCATATCACACTCTAGTAAACTCTAGTAAAATAAACACAGATACCCAGAAAGCTCTAGGAAGCCCCAAATATTTCCATTTATATATATATATGTGTGTGTGTCTGTCTGTGCGTGTGTGTGTGTGTCTGTGTGTGCGTGCGTGCGTGTGTGTGTGTGTGTCTGTGTGTGCGTGCGTGCGTGCGTGTGTGTGTGTGTGTGTGTGTGTGTGCGTGCGTTTGTGCGTGTATGTGTGTGTGTGTGTATACAGTGGTGTGAAAAAGAAAGCACACCCTCTTTGAATTGTATGGTTTTATATATCAGGACATAATAACAATCATCTGTTCCTTAGCAGGTCTTAAAATTAGGTAAATACAACCTCAGATGAACAACAACACATGACATTACACCGTGTCATGATTTATTTAACACAAATAAAGCCAAAATGGAGACGATATGTGTGAAAAACTAAGTACAACTAAGCCTCTTCTCTCTAGAAAGAACATGGCAGCATGGCTTAGGTTTACAAAGTTGCATCTGATCTAACCACAAGACTTCTGGAACAATGTCGACAGACGAGACCAAAGTGGAGATGTTTGGCCATAATGCACAGAGCCATGTTTGGTGGAAACCAAACACAGCATATCAGCACAAACACCTCATACCAAATGTCAAGCACGGTGGTGGAGGGATGATGATTTGGGCTTGTTTTGCAGCCACAGGACCTGGGAACCTTGCAGTCATTGAGTCGACCATGAACTCCTCTGTATACCAAAGTATTCTACAGTCAAATGTGAGGCCATCTGTCGGACAGCTAAAGCTTGGCCGAAATTGGGTCATGCAACAGGACAATGATACCAAGCACACTAGAAAATCTACAAAAGAATGGCTGAAAAGAAAAGAATCAAGGTGTTGCAATGGCCCAGTCAAAGTCCAGCCCTCAACCCGATTGAAAGGCTGTGGTGGGACCTTAAGAGAGCTGTGCTTTAACAAATGCCCACAAACCTCAATGAACTGAAGCAATGTTCCTCCACAACGATGTGAGAGACTAATAAAGTCATACAGAAAACGATTACTTCAAGTTATTGCTGCTAAAGGTGGTTCTACAAGCTATTGAATCATAAGGTATTCTTAGTTTTTCACACATGTCTTCTCCATTATGGCTTAATTTTTGTTAAATAAATCATGACACGGTGCAATATGTCATGTGTTGTTGTTCATCTGAGGTTGTATTTACCTAATTTTAAGATCTGCTAAGGAACAGATGATTGTTATTATGTCCTGATATGTAAAACCATAGAATTCAAAGAGGGTGTACTTTCTTTTTCACACAGAAAAAAGGTAGGTAAGGCGGTACACAGCCGTCCGTGTGGGTAAATCAAAGTGCAATCAAAAAGTAAAAATTAACTTTATTGTGCACTAAACATAAACAAAATACCACAAGAAAACTCTGACGCGTTTCATCCTGTAACTAGGACTTTGTCAAAGAGTAACTGGTATGAGGACAGGGTGATTGTTATATGGTGGCGCCTAAAATGTGATTGGTTGCACATAATTGGTGCATCACCGCAAACCCATCTGCTGTATAATCAGGCTTGAAATAAAGAAAGAAAAGCACTTCTTATTTCTCATATGAATAGCCAAGGCACCACCCAATAGAAACCACCAATAGCCCCACAAAAAATACAAAATAATATAGTGAACAGATCATAAATATAAAGAAAAAGAATATCATGTTAAAAAACGGGAGATGGTATATTAAATTAAAGCCAAAACCTGCAATTAAAAAACAGTAGTTCTGTGGCAACTCAAAAACACACACATATGTTACAAAATATACAAACAATACAAGTCTATCAAATATTAGGCATCGCATAATAATGAAATATACAAACACCAATAGATAAATCAATAAAAAACAAAATAACCCAGTGATGTTAGAGGTATATAAATAAACCTCAATGATATAGGAATGAGAGAGAGGTGTAGAGGATATATATACCATGAACAATTCAATTGGTCAAAAAATGTTTAAGCTCCCATTCGATGTTTATACCTGTGGGCTGTAAAGTATTCATGGTATAAATCCAAAACATATCTCTCATATTTAATTTATTCTATCACCCCCTCTGGGGTGAACCAGTACATGTTCTCTTCCATGGAATGTTAGGTTAGCAATGCCTCCTAAAGGACATTGGGAGAAATGGCTTGACACTGGATGTGTTAAATCTTTCTTTTTGATTAGTCTAACGTGTTCCTGGATTCTGAGTCGAAGTGATCTAATAGTACGGCCAACATAAGACTTTTTACAACCACACTCCAAGTGGTATATACTGTAACATGGCTAGTATAGCAATTAATAAAGCTAGTAATGCAAACCTTTTTACTGTTAACAAAAATGGTTTTAGAAGTGTTAGCGTATCTGCATATAGAGCACCTTCCACAAGGAAAGAAATCTTTACCCCTGATTTTAGAGTCTCGAGGAATTGAATTAAATAAACTGGTTGAAAGATAAGATGCCAACGTATTGGCTTTTTTGTACACACACCTAGGGCCTCCCTGTATAATAGGGGCAATATCCTTGTCCAGTGTACAGTAAGTATCTTCCAATGTTTAAGGTCGATTTCACGAATAGATTGCAATTGTTTATTAAATGTAGATATAAATAAGGGACAAGAAAAATCGAAGAAAAATCGTTATTAGAATAGATTTGTGATCTTTTTTTGTTATTATGTTGTTTCTTTGTAATAATGTCTTTTCTATTTAAGGAATCCGCATGATCAAAGGCTGTCTGGATATCCCTTTCATTGTAACCCCTAGCCAAAAATCTGTCCGCCATATTACGCGATTGTGCAAGGAATGTATCCTTGTCAGAACATAGTCTCTTTAAACGAATAAACTGTGCCCTACGTATACTTTTAATTAAAGACCTAGGTTGGCAGCTTTGTGCATACAGAAGTGAGTTCCTGGTATGATCTTTTCTGAAGATATCTGTTTGAATAAGTTTCTCATTGTCAATAAACAAGGTTATATCTAAATAATTAATATGGTGCATATGGTGTTTATAAGTGAAATTTAAGTTTAAATTGTTAATATTTAAAGTGTTATTAAAAGTGGTAAGTAAGTCAACATCCCTATCCACACCAAAATAAGATTGTCAATAAATATTCTGTAAAAAATAATGTGATTACGATATATATATTAGTGTCGTGATAAATGTGCTGTGCCTCCCATAAACCCATAAACAAATTAGCATATGAAGGTGCAAACGACGTGCCCATGGCTGTGCCTAATTTTTGTAATGAAATTATGATTCAAAAAGAAAATAATTGTGTGTTAATTAAAAAGTGATTGATTCAAGCAAAAAAGCACATAAAGTGATTGGTAAGTGAGAAAGATCCAAAAAGTGACGAACCGCTGTAACACCGTGCTCATGTGAATATGTATGTCAAATGGAGTGCTACTGGGTGTGGCTGAATGTATATAACAAAAAATAAAGAAGCCCAAAGCTACATCCAATATGACAAAAATATACAGCGAAAAACTGTATAAAAACACAAAATAAAAAAGAAACCCAATAAAAAGCACTCAGATATTTAAAAAAAAAAATTAAACAGATAAACATACAATTAAAAAAAACATGACACCAAACCCCGACAATTTCCCAACCTCATGAATGAAAATAAAAAAGGAATATAAATACTAATACAAGAAAATGAAGAACAAATAGTGATCAGGCACAAAACTACATATAGTGCATTGGGGACAAAGTACCCAATTTACTCACGACCGGCCGGTCATCGGAAGTGAAGTACTAGTAGCAGATGCCCTGATAAACAGGCTGGTTCACAGTCATTATGTCCCGCATGTAATCCCACTTTCTGTCAACATTAATAAAAAGGGATTCTATACATGTAATGCTTGTACAGCTTGTCGCTGTATGCGACAGGCAGATTCCTTTTCAGACAGTGCAAGAATCAGTGCTGTCCGCAATACTGCAATGCCGTGTAAAAACTCAGGGGGGTGTTTGCGAGCTGTTGTCTTGGAAGTCTAATGCCTTCAAGGTTCAACCTTCGTCAGTACACAGTCTGTGTGCGCGCGCAGTAATTGTAAATTTCTATATTTAAAGTATACATGCATTTGCAGTGCTGTTCTGCAGTACAGTATGTCTCATATGAAAATTGTTGAAACGCATAGGCGTGTACTGTACTGTAACAGTGTCACATTTTGGCATATACAGCGCTTTCCCCTCGCTCAAGATTATTAACTGCACTGCAGGGTATTTCAACTTCTTATCTTCTGTGCAATGCAGTACATCTCTCCCACACCATTCCTTTGAACGTGTGTCTGGTTTCAATCACATTCCTGCTTGACAGCAGGAATTTACTGCGCATGCACCTGTAACTTCGCCCACCACTGCTTGCTTGTGAGTGAAAAAAATATATATTTTTATTTTCTCCACAAGCCTGCAAAAACCATCTTACTGTATTACGATATTCAATCTGTGCTGTAGCTTTTGTCTGCGTCTCTGTGCGTTTGACTGCACATGGTTGATTTGTGTGCTTTTTACGTACTCTATTTGGGGGTGTATTATTATGATGAACTGCCTTTTGAAATTAAAGTATGTCTTTAGCTTTGAACTTCATGCGGCTGTCTTTAATTTTTTGAATCTTGCCATTGTGTTCTTAATCCGTCCATTGCCGAGCTTCAAAGCCTCACTGCACCTGCGTGTAATCCTTTTTCAGATGGGAGCTACTGTATTTAGCTGCTCAGCTGCTTACTGCGCATGAGTCACCCAACCCCCCCCTCCACAGAGTCATTCGACAGACACCTCCACAGAGTCATTCATTTTCTGACGTTAGTCATTGTGTTTTTAATCCGTCCCTAGCCGAGCGTCAATCGCCTTACTGCACCTGCGTGTACTCTAAGCCTCTTTGAGATGGGAGCTAGCTGCTTACTGCGCATTAGTCACCCAACCCCCCCCTCTCCACAGAGTCGTTAATTTTTTGGAATCTTGCCATTGTGTTCTTAATCCGTCCATAGCCGAGCTTCAAAGCCTTACTGCGCCTGCATTTTATCCTTTTTCAGATGGGAGCTATTTAGCTGCTTAGCTGCTTACTGCGTATGAGTCACCCAACCCCCCCTCTCCACAGAGTCGTTAATTTTCTGAATCTTGCCATTGTGTTCTTAATCCGTTCATAGCCGAGCTATAGTACAAAGCCTCAATGCGCCTGTGTGTAATTCTCTTTGAGACGGGAGCTTTGAGGCTTTGTTTACGGCAACGTTTTGGAAAATCCCTTCTCAAATTTGATTTGCACAGAGCATCACCTTGATATTATAATAATAATAATAGCATGTTTTTGTATAGCGCTGTTAGTTACAGTATACGTAGCGCTTTCCAGAGACATTTTGCAGGCACAGGTCCCTGTCCCGGGGAGCTCACAATCTATGTTTTTGGTGCCTGAGACACAGGGAGATAAAGTGACTTGCTTTTTATGTACTGTATTTGGGGGTTGTATTTGGGGGTTTATTGATCAAATTATTATGATGAACTACCTTTTGAAATTACTGTACTCTACTCTACAGTATGTGATTTCTTTGAACTGCTGCACAACTAATCCTTTATCCCTCCCCCACGCACACACAAACACTTTTCGACAGACACCTCCACAGAGTCATTCATTTTCTGAAGTTAGTCATTGTGTTTTTAATCCGTCCCTGGCCGAGCATCAATCGCCTCACTGCGCCTGCGTGTACTCTAAGCCTCTTTGAGATGGGAGCTAGCTGCTTACTGCGCATGAGTCACCCAACCCCCCCTCTCCACAGAGTCGTTAATTTTTTTAATCTTGCCATTGTGTTCTTAATCCGTCCATAGCCGAGCTTCAAAGCCTCACTGCGCCTGCGTGTGATCCTTTTTCAGATGGGAGCTATTTAGCTGCTTAGCTGCTTACTGCGCTTGAGTCACCCAAACCCCCCCTTTCCACAGAGTCATTCGACAGACACCTACACAGAGTCATTCATTTTCTGAAGTTAGTCATTGTGTTTTTAATCCGTCCCTAGCCGAGTTTAAATCGCCTCACTGCGCCTGCGTGTACTCTAAGCGTCTTTGAGATGGGAGCTAGCTGCTTACTGCGCATGAGTCACCCAACCCCCCCCAACCCTTTGAGGCGTTGTTTACGGTAACGCTTTGGAAAATCCCTTCTCGAATTTGAAATGTAAATCTGATTTGCACAGCATTGTGAGAATTGAGAGTAAAAAAAAACATTAACTGATTCATGTTGTTTTGTCATTCATTCTTGTACTGTAGGGGTGGGGGGGGGGTGGTGGTTGTTGTCAATGATTATGATTATCAGGAATGTGAATAAATAATTATTTTATTTTATCTGGAACAAAAAAATACAAATATAAAAATAATCATGAATAATACATAATGCAGTCTTTATAAAGTTCTTCTGGCAGATTGAAATTGGATAAACATTTAAAAAACATTTGTAAAACATGGAGAAACATGAATTATGCACATTTATAAGAATATTATTTAATAATAAATATACTGTAATGTATAATATATATATACTGTATATATATATAAATACAGTATACATAGTAATATTATTTTTTCCGTCTTTATCTTGTTCCTCATTCCGTGTACAGTACAGTATTCATTGAGAGAGGAGAGGTTTTGTGTACATCTATACTGCTGTTTATATACTGTACATTTGACTGTACAAACAGATTAGACTGGACACGACACCCCACCTCCCCCCAGGCCACCCTTTTTTCCTGAAACGACAAGAAAACAAAAAATTTGTGAAGTTATGTGCATACTGTATTATGGCATTGTGTTATGTGTAGTACTACTGTAGATGGCTGGTGCTGCTTTCTCTGGAAAGAAAAAAAATGAACAGTTAGTAGGCAGTTAATGTACTACTGTCAAACTAGTCTACTGTATACTGGAATTACTGTATACTCTGACAACTGTTAAATACTATTGTATGTAACCTGATGGCTGGTGCTGGTCTCTCTTTAAAGAAAAACTGTAACTACTGAACTGTATACTCTGACTACTGTTAAATACTATTTAACCTGATGGCTAGTGCTGCTCTCTCTGTTAAGAAAAAACTGTAACTACTGTATACTCTGACTATTGGGAAAGAAAAAATCTGTGCTTACCTTACCTGTATCATACTGTACTTACAATACTACAGCACAGTACTGCTTTCCTGGTGCTTGCCCATTACGCGCAATCACAATGGGCAACACAGTGGCAATATGGTCTATATATTTATTGCAGCGTTCCACGGTGAGTACATCGTTCCAAAAACTCATTATGCCTTCAATAACTCGTCCTTTTTGGAGGGTTTCGCCACTTTCCGGATATGGTCTTTCAGCTGATGCCAGACCATTTCGATCGGATTGAAGTCTGGCGATCTGTCATTGGAAAAAATGGACAATTAGTTTAAGAGATACAGTACACAGTAAAAACAGTTGGAAAAAAATGAGACACGGTTACCGCACTTACTCCGCTGGCGTCTCACCCAGTTGATACCGCGCTCAAGGATAAGCGCTGTTGACGCGGTGTGCTTCGGATCGTTGTCTTGGTAGAAGCGGTTACCATCCGGGAACTCGCGTGTGATGTATTGCACTATCTCAGGGACACTGTTGTCTTGGAAGAAAGCTTTATTCATGATTCCTATAGCAAGAAAAGAAAAGTGCTGAAAAAACTGCACAATAGTACAGTACAGTGTATACAGCAAGGCTACACTTGTAAAGTACAGTGCATGAGGCTACATTATATTTGATAAATTTTACCTTCAAAGATGACAATTTATCCTGGTCCACGCCTAGAGATGGCACCCCACACATGCAGCTTTACGGGGTGTTTTGGCCGCGGCTTCAAAGATATGCGGCCTTTTTTGTGGAATGCAAAGCTTGCAAATCTCTCCAGCGACACAGTAGACTCATCAGTGAAGATGCAATCCTGGAAAGTTTCCCCACTGTCGATCCATGCCTGGGCCTGGACCACTCTTTTGATTTTGTTTGCGTCCCGTATCATGGGGTACGCTCTGTAATGACAAGGAATAAATAATTTTAGCGGTACAGTACTGTTACCTAAACAACACTTTTACCTCCTGTACTGTCCAGTACTAACCTCACACGTCCATATTTCCATCCAATGCTGCGTCTCATCTTCTTTATGCTGGTCTCGGATACATACAGGATGTGCTTTTCCTGCAGAGTGTATTTGACCCTTAATGCACTCTTCTCATATTCTCCTCACTTATTTTGTCCACCAGAAGAGTTGTCTCCCTACAATGTAAAGAAAATATATTGTTTTGTTAATATGCATCAATATAAACATTATATATACTGTTGTACTGTAATATAAATATAAAAAAATATATACTGTTGTTATATAAATATAAAAAAATTATATACTGTTGTAATATAAATATAAATATAAAAGAAATATATACTGTTGTAATATAAATATAAATATACAAAATATATATACTGTTGTAATATAAATATAAAATACAAAATATATATACTGTACTGATATAAATATAAATATACAAAATATATATACTGTTGTAATATAAATCAACAGAAATAACAGAAATATTAAATTTAAATTAAATTTATTTTTTTTAAAGTTGTATAAATATACTTACGCGTTAGTTACCCTTGGTGCCCTTTTGCGCTCTCTGTTTTTTCCGTGTGCATGATAGCTCACGGTGGTTGCTGGCACAACGAGGCCAGAAGTAGCTAACCAGCATTGGATAGCAGCAATTCGGTGTCCGCTCGTGTACCTCTCCTTAATTCGCATGCTGAGATCCTTGGAAATCTTTTTAACAACCATTGCTGCGAGTAGAAAGAAATACAAACACAAGAATGTATAGTCGATGTGTATTAAATGTGCAGTGAATCCACAAAATGGATGGTGTATTTATACTGTAATGACTCACATTAGAGTACACCCACTTTCAACACCTGTACCTGGTCGCCATGCATAAAAGGTTACACACTTTGCATAGCCCACCACTCGATGATCTTTATCTGAACTTGCTCTTGTCCAGATACTGCATTATGCCATCTGCTTCCATGGATCAACCCCGATTCTACGGACGCAGGAACCCACTCGCCTCTGCCGTGCCTGTCAAGCAGAAAAAGCAAAAGGCGGTTGCCGTTTCCACGCCAAGGCAAAAGCGACAGGCTATGGCCAATAAAGAAAACCTTCTGCTGACCCCAAAGGCTAAGGGTTTTCATAGACGTCAGCCTTATTATGTCAAGAAGATATACGGTGATGTACTCTCGATGCAAAACAATTGGCAGCCAACCCATCGAACCCGCAGACCACTTCCTCACATACGCTTCGACGACTCTGCCGCCGCTGTCCCTGAAATCTTCAGCCCGTCTTCTCCACCCCTCATCCTCGACGCTGCCGCCGCCCTCCCGGAAACCCACAGGCCATCTTCTCCGGTTCTATCTGACGACGCTGCCGTCTCTGAAATCCACGGGTCGCTTTCTCCTTTGCTCTTAGACGACTCTGCTTCTCGCCCGGAAATACAAAGGTCACTTTCTCCATCCCTTCTCCTCTACCGGATATCCACAGGTCACCTCCTCCACCCTTCTTCGACGTCGCTGCCGCTTCTCTTCATTGAACCCCCATCTCATCCTCCGTTGCACCCATCCACCCAGATTTCCAGACGCCATGCACAAGACGCAGCTCGTTAGTCCGGATGCTGAATGGGATAAGTGTGGATCTCCCCGGGAATGCCCCTCTTTCCCCGACGCTGGAGCAGGGGGGTGACATGGATGTGATGAATGGGACCTTCGACCCCCTTCCATCACCAAGCGCACCCCCTCCACCAGAAGATGTAGTGTACATGTATGCCGTTGAGGAGGACATGACAACCCCGTCAAGACCACGCCAGGAGACAACACGGCGACCAAGACCGGAGGAAAGCTTCCTCCCAAACAACCTACCATCGCCCGTCGCCTCAAGCACACCCGCTCCCAGAAGACCTACATTCGCTCGCATCGATACGGTGCCCGACATCACCCTGTGCGATCTGCCACTGGCACTCAGGGATAAGTATTGGGTGAAGAGTGCTGGTGCACCCCACAAGTATGCCTTGTTACTTTTTAAGCACCATGTTCCCTACTCGTTGTGCTGCGACTGGGCCATCAAAGTGAACTACGAAGGAAATCGCGTAAAAAAGGCGCTTCGTGCCAATTTAAGAAAGAACATTCTGGATGAAATCCTGTAATGAAAGGCGATCGAGACTGCATTAATGGCGTTTTGCGCCATGCAAGGAATCGGCCATGGACGGACAATGTGGAGGACTTTCTGTAAGACCATACTGTTGTGCTGAACTGTATTGTACTGTACTGTACATGTTTTGACCTGCTGTACTTAAATAATTGTATTTATAATACTTGTATTTATACAGAAATATTTTAACTTGCTGTCCACACACACAGGACCTGCACAATTCCAGTCCCTGAGGGCCGCAAACAGGCACGATTTTCAAGGTTGTCCTGAAAACCTGCCCTGTTTGCTGCCCTCGAGGACTGTAGTGGTGCAGGTCTGACTGACAGTTTTGCACACCATCCCACTGTACTGTATATGTTTCTTTAATAAAGAGATGTTTCGTTTGTATACTGTATTTTATGAATAAAGTTTTTTTTTAATCACAGACCATACTGTTGTGCTGAACTGTATTGTACTGTACATGTTTTGACCTGCTGTACTTAAGTAAAGGAGATGTTGTTGTGTGTTTTTTTACTTGTATTTATACAGAAATGTTTTAGCTTGCTGTCCACACACACAGGACCTACACAATTCCAGTTCCTGAGGGCCGCAAACAGGCACAGTTTTCAAAGGTTACCCTGAAAACCCGCCCTGTTTGCTGCCCTCAAGGACTGTACCGGTGTAGACTGTTTTGCACACCATCCCACTGTACAGTATATGTTTTGACTTGCCGTTCTTTAATATTGGAGATGTTGCGTTTTGTTTATTTTATGAATAAAGAATTTGTTTTTAAAACATGTGACTGTAAACCATACTGACTGACATAAATGTTTTCACAACTGTAGCAGTAAACCATACACCTGTTGATGTTTTGAATGGCTGTACACTTAAAATGTTTCTACATTGTACAGTAATGACACGCATATGCGTTTCAAGAAGGTTCCAATGCGCATGCGCCTAGCGTTCCACCAATTGTTCAGTATCTGCAGTACAGTACTGTAGAAGCCGCTCAGCCAATAATATTGCTTACAGGAGAATCGCTTGACTTTCAAATCGCACCGATATTGAGACTGCATTGTCAAAATAAAAAAAAACACAGAAAGTAATACGGCAACAATACTAACAATACTCACCATAGAATTTCCCATTCATCTGGAGCCGGCGCCGGTCCACTGCCAATCCAGTGTTCTTGATCATCCACCTGTAGTCAGCTGATGAGGCTGGAAATTGCTTAGGTACATGCAAGCTTGATCGAAACTGCACGCGAAATCCGGCTCAGGCTTGCTGGATAGACAGCAAGGGTTGTCACTGACGGTGGGACCGTCATTGGAAGCCATTGTTGGTGCATTGCTTGGCAGCGACTGTCGTTTCTTAGTTGGTTTTAACACGACCCTTCGCCGTCTGCCGTCATCATGATCATAGATACAGGAAAAAGCCGGTGATACACACCAATACCCTCCAACAAATTGTGGCTCAATACGATAAAAACAGGGATCGCTACATAACCTTTTCCTTATTGCACGCTTCCACGTATGAGGAGCTGGCGAAAATTTGTAAAAGTCATAGTTTTTGATAAAATACTGATAAATTTGAACAACTGTTGCCATCTTATCCTCTGTTGCATTAATCGCGGCCCATATCAAATATGCGTAACTTCTGTCGGGTTTTTAGAAAGCGGGCTGCACTTGAACACTCATGGCGGGCGGCGGGTCTCTTGAGAATACTGTAACCGAAACTGGTCTTTGTCTTTCTTTAATATGAAAAGCCTAAATTGATACATTTTTGCAACCTCTTCCTTCAGTCTCAAGGCCAAGTTACAATAGCACACTGTGGTATCTTTTTTACACGAAAAACCTGCAAGTAGACACATTACTGAAGCGCATGCGCATTACAATTCATGAATATCTGCCATCTGGCGGACACGCGAAGAATTGCAACCTATTAAATCCGATGCATTCTCAATAAATGCATCAACCGCGCGTCAACCGCGCATGACCCGTGGCTGGGAACGCAAAATGAATGCGCATGCGCCAGGTGAAGTGCATCGCATTCCAGGAAAAAGCCAGGGAAAAACCGGCGATGTGTTAGACTCAGATGAGCCGCAGCAGTAGCTTTCCAATTCACCAGTTATATCATTATTAATATGTACAGTTATGTCCGGAAATAATTGGACACTGATACAAGTTTTGTTATTTCGGCTGTGTACCAAAATAAATTCAAGTTAAAGTTAAATAATGTATTTGGGCCTAAAGTGCAGTCTACCAGCTTTAATTTGATGAGGGCATTCACATCCAAATTGGAGGAAGGGTTTAGGAATTACATCTCTTTAATATGTAGACCCCTCTTTTTCAACGGACTAAAAGTAATTGGACAATTGACTCAAAAGCTGTTTCATGGACAGGTGTGGGCTATTTCTTCGTTATTTCATCATCAATTAAGCAGGTAAAAGGTCTGGGGTTGATTCCAGGTGTGGAATTCGCATTTGGAAGCTGTTGCTGTGAACCTACAACATGCGGCCAAAGGAGCTCTCAATCCCACTGAGACCTGGTGCTGGCTACCTACCTGCAGCCTTCCCTCACTCCGCTTCTCCCTAGCTATTCCTAACCTGGACCCTAAGGACACCTGAGTGAGGCCATCTCCCTGACACTGCCTCCCCATTACCGGAGAGGATCCCAGCGGCACTGGTGCAGAAGCACCTGCCTTGGCTGCTGGCTGGCAGGTAATCTGGGGGTGGGCTAACTGTGCCACTGCCCCTGATACCTCCAGCCCATAGCCAGGCAACAACAGTGGGGCTCTAAACCGAGAGACCCCCTGAGGCTCTGCCAGGGTAATGGGGAAATCTGGATGGCTCACTTTCTGCCTTCCCTCCCCGGTTCCCACTGGCCCACCCAACTCTCTCCCAGGCAATCCTACCCTAGAGCTGGGTGCTAACGGGGCTAGCCCCTCTCCCTGAAGCTGTGCCCCCATTACCAGAGGTAGCTCAGAGTTGCTGGTGCAGATGCACCCACCTTAGCTCCTGGCCGGTTGGTAACCCTGGGGTGGTCTAACTGGGCCACAACCCCTGATACCTCCAGCCCATAGCAAGGCTGTAACAGTGGGGCTCTTAACTGAGAGTCCCCTTGATGCTCTACCAGGGTAATGGGGAAGCCTAGCTTCCCTACAAGCTGCCCGTCCATCCCCTCCCCTGGTGCCCCTATCTCCTGCCACCCACCGGTCACCCCGACAAGGGAACAACAGGGTACAGTCAAGGGAAAAAATAAGTCAGGGTCAGTCTGCGACTTGGTCTGGCTTACCTCGCTGGTCCCCGCAGAGACCGCAGCCTTCGTTGGTCCCAATTGCAGGGGGACTGGAGTGGCCGCCACCTGCATAAGTTTAGCCGGGAAGCAACGGGCAACTGCCGCAACAGCTCCCGGGTTTGGCACAGGTAAAACGGTGCAGGACAAGGGTCCCAGGTCCTCGTGGAGAAACACGGCTCCATTCAAACCCAGTAAAATAACCCCCTCCCCCAATCCCTGTCCCTCCCCCCACTCAGAAAGGGCTCCGGCACTTTTCCAGAATCGCGGCTCTTCTGCCGCCGCCGCCACGGGCGAGGCCCGGGTAGCTGCCGCAACAGCACCTGGCTTTGGTACAGGGTCGCCGACGTGGATCGTGGGGCTCCGGTCATCGCTGGGAATCGCCGACTCCGCCAAACAATGTGAATCACCCACCTCCTGCACACCCCAACCCTCCTCCAAATAAAATTGCCGCCGGCAGAATGCCGGAATGGCGGCTTCTTCTCCACCACCGCCGCCGCCGGTTCTCCGCCGGGATCCGATGGATGGCCGCCGCTCTCCGCCACTGTTGCCGATGCAGCCTGGCCAGGTTCTCCAAGGGACGTCCCGCAAAGGGTTGTCGCCCCGGCTGGCAGGAGCCATCAGAGGATGCCGCTAACTGGGTCATCTTTTCCGCAGCTTGTGAGCGCTGGCCCTGAGGGGCTTCTTCGCCCGACCGCGCACGGTCCGGGCACTGGGCATTATTGTGGCCCGCTGATTGGCAGTGATAGCGCCGTGGCGCCTACCGGAGCTTCTCCACCGCCGGTGGACTACCCCCCTCAAGGGGCTGCTGAGTCCAGAGTGGAGGAGCTTGATCGCTGGGCTCAATCCGGAGCTTCTCCGCCGCCGGTGGACTACCCCCCGCAAGGGGCTGCTCAGTCCAGAGCGGAGTTGCTCGAGCGCCGGGTTCTGGGAGGGGGTAAGCGGGCCTGTGCGGCAACAACGCCATGAACTGGGTCCACTTCGCCGGGAACCACGTCTCGCCCAATGCACAAACCACTGCTAGCTCTTTCAGGGAAAATGGACGGGCTGACGCAACGGCCGTTACCTCTCCTGGTGCAAGACCTCCGTGGTCTCCGAGACCATCCGCTCCCTCCCCAAGTCTCTGCCATCCCGGAGCTGGGTCCATTCCCTGCTCTCCAGGTGGTTTGATGGTTACGGCAGCTGCAGCGGTGGTTCTTTGCTCAGCCGGCCGGGTTTCATGCTCACCGATCGCCGCCTCTCTCTCAGCCTTGCCGGCTGCCGGTTCCCGCGCCGACTTGATGCACTCCTCCAGTCTCGGTGCCCAGCTCCAGTCACACGGATGGCCAGCACTTTGGTTCTGGAGGCAATGCTTCTCACAAGTAGGGGAACAGTGAGGAGGTGACATATCTTGTGTTATATGTTGTACACTGTGTGTCCAATATCCTTAGCCTTAGGAACTCACAATTCCCCCGAGTTCCAACTGTATTACAGAGTACTGCAGTAAACTGTAATACAGGTTCAGTTCAATCCCGCCGCTGCCACCAGTTTATTATATTGCTTGTCACGGTAACTTATGACAAGATATAATATACACCAAAATACCTGGGTTGAACTGAACACGGCTGAGATATGATAAAATATAATTTATTCCTTGAAAAAGGTGAACACACGAGATATACAAATAACAGACAAAATATGCACTTACTTAGGATGGGAATGATGAAATAGTCAGAAATCTTGACTAGCAGTTCATGCAGCAATCTAGAAAATCACAAAGACAAAAGAGCATAGGCTGAGCCTCATTTCTTAACCCTAGGTGCCTAGCTGGCTACCAAAAGTCTTTTGAAGTAGAATCTTCCTATCTGCAAGTGTGAACAATGACACTTACAGACCACTCAGCTCTTTTGTTCTTCTGCCCTACTGTAAAAAATCAGGGCGGTCACCCTTTGATCAGAGTGCTTATACTAGACAACTTGTCTGCCCTCCTGACCTATTAACATAGCAGATGGGTTCTTAGTCTTCATACTAGCCCCAAAATACCATTCATAGTTTAATATCTTCACATATTAATATAAGCGGTTCCGGTCGGTCCAGTGGGCAGACACTTGCCAGCTTTCCTTGCTGGAACTGTACCTTCATGGTGGCCAAATCTCAGCCCACTACGACCCCTAGAACCGGAGATACACAAATGCAGGTTAAAAACATTTTTAAAATACAGGATTCTTCCCTTTAAAAATGAATCTCTGCTTTTCACTCGTTCCCCATTGAAAACAATGGGCTACGCCGCCATAGGCATTCAATGGAGCGACTCCGCCATTGCAGTCAATGGGATTCCCCGCCATAGACTTTCAATGGGGGAAACGTCGCCATTGAAGTCTATGGAAAAACCACACATTTTTACATTCGCCCATACTCTGTCTGGTTGTTTGGAGGGGGCTGGGAATGGCCATGCAGTCATGCCGGAACCTTGGCTACAGGCCACCCAAATCCCAGCCCTCTGGTCCTTCCAGAACCGGAGAGATGGACTTACATTTTTCACCATTTCGGACTTAGTCGTTTTCACGCCACGCGGCTTTTCCCCATTGGAATCAATGGCCCGCGCCGCCATAGACAATGCATGGGCGCACGCCGCCATTGGATTCAATGGGACCTCCGCTCCGCCATTTAAGTCAATGGCACGACCCTCTTTCTCCGCTCGACCCTTTACGGGGGTCCCTCATTCCTTGACCCAGTGGGGGTCGTGTGTGGGGGCTTCTAGGTGCTAGGGGCAACAAGAATTTTATTCCCAGGTGCCCTAGAACCTAAGATTCCCACGCTAATTGTCATTGAACTTCACCCAAGTGATAAAGCTCTTTTCAAAGACATTGTATCCGCTTTTGCGGTCTGCGGTTTGGATGGCTGCCAACCTGTTCCTGGATGCCGACGTCGAGGAATCCCCATTGAAGTCAATGGCCCCATTGACTTACAATGGGAAACCGCCGCTCCTCCTCTCGGACGCCACCTGCTGGTCGTCGCTGGAAACAGGTCCAAAACCGCTACTTCTGCCATTGGAATACATGGAGCCCCAATGGCGACCTATGGGACTCTGCAAAATGGTGCCTGAAAAGGCGGGAACATGGAACAAAGAGCTATAAACACTAAGTTAACCGTAACCCTTTCCCTCCCGCATTAATCCCAGTGTATGTGTTGGTGCAAACACTGGAACAGAAACAATACATTTGAACAGGGGAATATACATTAGGATGCTGAAGCAAGGTAAAAACACATTACTGGACCACAGCCCAGTTAATCCCTTGCACCCCAGGTGAGAGTAGGGGATGGCCCAATGGGGTGTAACCCCTTTAATCCCGGGCCAAGTCCCCTCTCCCATGACAGTGACAGAAGACAGAAGCAGCTGGATGAATTCTGAAGTGCATGGTGATATATTATCTGCTCAGATTCAGCCAAATTCAGTAAAGTTGATTGGACGGTGCTGCACTTTACAGATGGACAATGACCCAAAACATACTGCGAAAGCAACCCAGAAGTTTTTTAAGGCAAAGAAGTGGAATATTCTGCAATGGCCGAGTCAATCACCTGATCTCAATTCGATTGAGCATGCAATTCACTTGCTGAAGACAAAACTTAAGGCAGAAAGACCCACGAACAGACAACAACTGAAGACAGCTGCAGTAAAGGCCTGGCAATGCATCACAAAGGAGGAAACCCAGCGTTTGGTGATGTCCATGCGTTCCAGACTTCAAGCAGTCATTGCCTGCAAAGGATTCTCGACAAAGTATTAAAAATGAACATTTTATTGATGATTGTGTTAATTTGTCCAATTACATTTGAGCCCCTCAAATAAGGGGACTGTGTATGAAAATGGTTGCAATTCCTAAACGTTTCATACGATATTTTTGTTCAACCCCTTGAATTAAAGCTGAAAAGTCTGCACTTCTATTGCATCTCGGTTGTTTCATTTCAAATCTATTGTGGTGGCGTACAGAGCCAAAATTATGAAAATTGTGTCACTGTCCAATTATTTCCGGACCTAATTGTATATAATGTATGAGTTTCTGGTGCTTTAATATTCTGGATAAGCTGTTTTCTCTTTTGATTTAAAATGTTTAACTTTGTCTTTATTTTGTGTTTTTGATGGCTATTAATCTAGATGCCTACACACTCCACCATTCACATTATCATCCTTGTTTTTCTAACCATAGACGAAGAAAAAAGTTTCTGCCGCGATGTTGATACGCTTGATGACGTCTGTCTCTTTGATTTTCAACGCTGAGCAGAATGAGGATCTTTGACAACATCGACACTGCTGCCCTGCACATCAGTGATCTGTGTCCACCACTGGCTTGTGATGTCCATATACCCCACCATGCACATTGTCATCTATGTCGTGCTGACAAAAGAGGGAGAAAACAGTCTCTGCAGTGATGCTGACACGCCTGATGACATCTGTCTTTATGATGATTCTCAATGCAGAGCAGAATGACGATCTCTGTGACATTGACATTGCTGCCCTGCATATCAGCGATCTGTATCCACCATTGGTTTGTGGTATATGGATGAATACCTTTATCCCTATTGCTTTCTTTTTGCAAATCAAAAGAACTATAATATGGACATTTATGTCAAGCTTCTCAATTTGAATGCCTGTATTATCACATACTGTACATTTTTGTAAAGGAATGGTAAAAAATATGCTGTCACTTTGAATCTACATTGTTGCTCTCTATGGTTACAATTTTCTATTGGAAATCACCATCTATGAGCAATCTGTTTGTTTTCTAATCCTAAGGGCAGTTGAAAGCCTATAAATGTCTGTTTATCAAATCTGCTGAATCTGCACTGTGGTTGATAATGTTTAATAGTGGAACATGGAAAGGAAAATTGACACTTATAATTCACCCATCTGTGCATTTTGATGAATAATACAGTTGCATATATTTGGGTCTAATATGATGTTTCTCATAGTTCACCTATATGGTAGAAAGACATTGTGAATATAAGACTCAGGAATACATCAGTGTTTTACATTGTTTATTTTTTACATCTCAGAGTTCCGTGCTGTGCTAGCGCGTTGTCAGTGCTGATTGGCTGAGTTCTAACGCATGCGCAATTCAGTCGCAATAGCCGAGGACACGGAAACGCGGACATTTAAATGCATAGGTTTTACGGCACCCCATAACAGGGCCTGTACCTCGGGGAGCAGGGTGTCCCCGGATCTGAAATCAACGCAGTTCTGCTCCGGAGACCCCCTGCTCATGTACACTAGTATTAAAAGTTTTATTAAGGAGGCGCATACACGACGGCAGGGTGCATGGAAGCTTGAGTTAAAAGCTCCGTCCCTACCGGCATTTAAAACTCATGTTTTCGGCGTGTTAAATAAAAAAAGATCAAAGACAAGCGGAGATCTATCTGCAGGAACACCACAGAATGCCAATGAGATCGCAATCTCGTAGAAAAGCCCTGTCTTAACAGACTATTTTTGGAGAGGAGAGATGGCGCGAGCGAGAGGAGAGGAAGAGGCGAAGCAAATGGAGGGCTCTGACTCAAACAGCGAGAAATCTGCGAGTAGATCCACGAGCGGAGCGATAGGGAATGGGTCACAAGAAGTGACATGAAGCAGTCATGTTCTGATATGAAGACATTCTTACAGAAAGAGCTATGGGACCTAAGGAAGGACATTGACAGTCTGGGAGACAGAACAAACACACTACAAACAAAAATGGATACCACCATTAAAGCCCTCAAAAAAAATTAAAAAACCACAGACCATTTGCACACTATGATCACTGAAGCCATAACAGATCCAGAGGAGTTCGCCTCAAAATGGATGGCAAATATATTGCCTGATAAATCAGAAGCAGAGCTCCTCTTGCTTGCTGGCATCTACCGCCCCCCCTAAAGCCCCTCTACAATCCCTGACTGATATCACCCAATTTCTTGGCTCTAATTCCTCTCTGAATGAGAAGAGTGAGCTGCTAGTTCTTGGGGATTTCAACTTCAATTGGCTTGACCCTAAAAACCACAAAATCCAGATACAACTCAAGTCACTTAACCTATCGCAACTCATTTCCCAACCCACACGGATAAACCTGAAATCGCATAACCATTCCTTGCTAGACTGGATTCTCTCCTCAAACCCCAGCAGAATCCAATCCTCTGGCATCCATCCTGATATTTTCAGTGACCATGCAATAGTGTACTGTGTAAGAAAAATTAAACCGCCCATTCAAGCCCTAAAGTTCTCCTCACTAGAACATTTAAAAACTTTAACCCACAACAGTTTCTGGATGATCTTACCAACTGCCCATGGCACAGAATCGTTTTAATTCCCGAACCTGAATCTGCGCTCGACTATTTCCAATCCGAGTTCTTAAAACTCTGCGATACCCATGCTCCACTATGCAAAATAAGGGTACGGGGGGCCCACCTTCCATGGGTTACACCTGACCTTATAGCACTCTACCAGTTCAGGGATGCCTTGTGGAAAAGCTACAAAGTAACTGGCACTACCAAGGATCTCAATCACTACAGATGCATGCGGAACATGTGCACAAGGCAAACAAGGCATGCAAAAGCACAATATTACTCTGACAATCTCCACCAGAATACATCAAACCCAGCTAACTTCTGGAAGGTTATCAACAATATATTCCAGCCTCCTAACCATCAACAACCAAGTAATATCACTAAGGGGGATATTACTCTGACAAACCCCACTGACATTGCAAATGCATTCAATGATTACTTTGTGGGGTATGTCACTAACTTATTAGCGAAACGCAGCCCAAACCACAAACCTGAATCTCATTCTGGGAGTACCCCTACAGTCCCACCCCCTCCCAACACTGCCCACAATTTTCAATTTGGCCCAGTATCTGAAGAGGAGATTATACAAGCGCTCCTCAAACTAAAACTAAGCAGCCAATGTGGACCCGACTTACTACAATCTAGGTTCCTACGACTTGGTGCCCCAGCCATTGCCAAACCAATTGCGTCCATAGTCAACTCTATCCTGTCTGCAGGTCATATCCCTAAGTCCTGGAAAACTGCCAGAGCTGTCCCAATCTTCAAAAGTGGGGACAAAAACACTGTCTCAAACTACAGGCCAATCTCACCTCCCAATTCTATCCAAAGTCATGGAAAAATGTGTCCACTCCCAATTAAGCGATTTCTATACCAAGACAAACTTCCCTAGCCAATTCCAATCTGGGTTTTGTCCCAAACACTCCACCGTAACTACCCTGCTAAAAGTTTGCAATGAAATCCAGTGTGGAATGGAACGGGGACAACTCACTGGTGCAGTATTCCTAGATTTTGCAAAGGCTTTTGACACAGTTGATCATGCTATCCTGCTTAACAAAATACAGAGCTCTGGAATAAGGAAACATGCTTTAAACTGGTTTCATTCCTACCTATCAGGAAGATCCCAACATGTGTCCATCTCAGGCTCTAACTCCAACCCCCTGGATATCACCTGTGGTGTCCCGCAAGGCTTTGTTCTGGGGCTCCTACTCTTCTCAGTGTTCATTAATAATCTTCCCACAGCTTGTAAGGAAGCCTCAATACACATGTATGCAGATGACACAATCCTATATGCACACAGCCATAGCCTCTCTGACCTTCAACACATACTTCAGTCTGAATTTTTGAGACTCGAAAACTGTATTTCCCAAAACAAACTGTTTTTAAACACTGACAAGACTGTAACAATGGTATTTGGGACCATGACTAAATTTGAAAAGCTTCCAGTGACTGAGCTCCTGATTAGAACCAACGCTAACACCACCCTAACACCTGTCAATAGTTTTAAATACCTGGGCTTATGGTTTGACTCCCACTTAACATTCGGGATGCACATTGATACCCTGACAACCAAGACCTATGCCAAACTAGGGGTACTTTACAGGAACAAATCCTCCCTAAGTCTCCTGTTCAGAAAGCGTATCGCACAGCAGATGCTAATGCCAATTATTGACTATGGAGACTTAGTATATGGCTTGGCTCCTCAAACCCACCTTAGCAAACTTGACACCCTCTACAATTCAATTTGTCGTTTTGTTCTCCAATGCAACTACAACACACATCACTGCGAAATGCTCAAAGAACTAGATTGGTCAACACTAGAGTCTAGGCGCAAAGTTCACCTTTCCTGTCTTGCCTTTAAAGTCTTCATGGGCAAGCTACCCAGCTACCTGAACAAGCTCCTCACCCCTACCACTTGCAGCACTTATCACCTGAGATCAGACTCCAAAAGACTATTCATGGTCCCAAGGCTCAACAAAGTATCCGGACGTTCCTCCTTCTCCTTCCGTGCACCCCAAAACTGGAACACCCTACCAGAGACTCTCACATCCCCCACCAGTTTAAGTTCTTTCAAATCTAAGGCTGTCTCACATTTTAACCTGGTCTGTAACTGTTTCATACGCTCATTATATATTTTCTTTAACTGTGCACGCAATGTCTTGTATATAATGTATACCCTGTTCATTTATGTAACTGTACTTGTAACCATGTATTATTTGTTTTACTATGTGCCCAGGACATACTTGAAAATGAGAGGTAAATCTCAATGTATTACTTCCTGGTAAAATATTTTATAAATAAATAAATAATCTATGACAGATGTCACAGGGCACTCCGTTCAAAGCCTCAACCTGTGGACCCCACAAGGGCCATAATTACCAGATTGCATTATTTTAAAATAAAAGAAAACATCTGCCAAATCGCAAGAGCCTCAACGAACATGGAGTTTGAGGGAATAAAGTGACAAGTTTTCCAGGACCTTGCCCCTGCCACCCTGTCTAAGAGAAGAGCCCTGACATCAGTGACCAAAATCTTAAGAGATAATGGGGTCCGCTATAGGTGGCTGCTCCCCTTTGGGCTGATGATGCTAAAAAATGGGGCTGCATTCACGTTGTGGCCCGCTTTCCTGAACAAAATTGGCTTGCCTGTCGCCCCCTCCAGTCCTGCTCGGCAGCAGTCGGGGGAAGATTCTGCTCCGGAGGAGTCCTGGCAGCGTGTGAGGGCTTCAGGGAAAAGTAATGCTTAACAGGCTCTCAAGCGTCAATCATCCCCAATTAAAGATTTAAAGGAGCCATACCCAGTCCTGTAGGTTGAAAACAGTAGGAGGCTTCCTCCATTCATGCTGACATAGTACCCTGGTGGCGTGAATGTGAACTACGGCCATCTTTAATCTTGATTGTGGAGCTGAAGATGAAGACCTCCGGTGGCAGGAAAAAGAGCTGCGGCCATCTTGGATCCTGCTGGTGGAGCTGGTGATGACGACCCCTCCTAGCGGAAAAGAGAATTGCAGCCATCCGTGTCCACAGTGACAGAATGGGAGGCGAAGATGGCAGATCCGTCTGAGAAGACAAGGAGGACTCCATAAGCATTGAAGACATCCCAAATGCACAGCAGATTCCCTATCCTAATAGTATTAAATAAATAAAAGGGGGGGGAATTAAAAAAAGAGGGGAGGGAAAGGACGAGTGCGGGGACTTAGGTCATAGTAAAGGTAAAGGGTTGAGGAGAGGGGGGGCAAGGGGAAGAAGGGGGGGAAGAAAAGGGGGGGGGAAGAAAAGAGGGGGAGAAAGAGGGGAAAAAAGGGATCTTGTCGTAGATTATTGGGATGTTCAGACCACTAGGGCCTGCCACGGAGGTGCAAATACTGAAAACCAAACTATCAAGGACTGGGAAGATACTTGGGGATGGTTGCCTGGGTGTTATAATACTGGACTAGAGTAAATACGCTGGGTTATTTAAATAGAGTTATAAGTCTTTGTACATATACCAAGCAATGTTAAAGTTATGGAGGTGCCGGTATAAGGACCACCTTGGCCGATCGCCTGCGACTCAGCATGTGTACTTTGGGTTTTCACCAAATACACACTCAAGTCCCTAGGGAGCCTGACCACCGATCTGTCACGGTGCCTGGGGGGTCCTTCCCTGACACCCCGGAGTTCAGGCTAAGCCCATGGGGCTCATATTGTAATTAATAATGCTCATATTATGCTATAAATTACTCACATCAGTGACTAGCAAAGAAACACACCAACAATCCCATTATTTTATTGGAGTAAAAGAAAAAAATACAAAATTGAGAAACACCCTGCCTTTGATTAAAGCAAACAATTTAACAAAAATGCATTGAATCCTAAATACTTACAGTAATTACAGATGTTTGGAAAGGGATCCCATTGGTTCCTGAAAGGACTTGTCAATAATTGAATGGCTTCACTTTGAGTATAAAAGCAGCACCATCAGGCATAGCTGGTAGACCAGTTCCAGCCTAGATCTCCATCCCTACAGCAGCATATAACTAGAAGAGCAATCATGCCTGGCTCAAAGGGTGGTGGATGCAAAGATTCTGACCGTAAGTAATTTTTTATGATAGTGAATACGGTTACATGGAATTTAATAATTGGTGCATCTGGTATACATGCAAAAGGCTGGACTGACTGGCAAAGAGATGTTCTTAGCTGTACTGTACATAGTTATTGCAAAGATTTGTATTTTATTGGAACTTAAACAACTGTAGAAAGAGGAAAGTTGTAATCTGTGCATAGTTATTTAGGGTGTTGCTGTTCTATTTAGCAGGGAGAGGCATAAAGATCATTTGAAAGTCAAGTAAACTGTTCTCAATATTTCATCATAAAGAGATTTTTTTTTACTGAAATGTAAACTGTAAGTACAAGATTTTTTTGCAGAAAATCATAGCAGCCAAGATTATTGTGAATAAATGAAAAACGGTTATTTTTTTTTTTATAACTTGTATTTTATTATACATAAATGCATGATATACATAAAAAAAAAGACATCAGGTGCATATTTAGCATATCATATACAATAACAAAAGCATAATAAACTCACGTAGTTTTTCGAGCCCTACTTAACCACGTGAGTGGGAATCGTCATGTGTAAGGTACTGGGGTAAATAATAATGTATAAACAAAAAAAAAAAAAAGGGGGGGGGGGGAGGAGGTAAAGGAGGGGGTGGGGGGGAAGGAGAGGGGGAAGGTGTATCCAAGGACAAGAATATATCTGGGGAACACCAGGACAGCGTGAGGATTATGTATCAACTAGTGAGGCCTTTCTGTAGAATAAGTGATTGGGCGTAAGGAGTATGAGGTTCTAGGTGTGGGGTTGGTTCTCATGCCCCCAAAGGAGAATGCATTTATTACTATTATAGCCAAATTGTGTTACGCTCTACCCCAGGGATGTCTGTTTGGGCAAGCAGGGGGCCCAAACTTTTAGATAATTGTCGCCAGTGTCATTGACTAAGCTCGTTAGCTTTTCCATCTGGCAGATAAACCAAATACGATTCCGAATCTTTGGGATAATTGGAATATCGGGGCGTTTCCATAGTGCTGCGATCTCGCACCGCGTAGCTAGAGCAAAATGTGCAATTAGTTTATTGTGTGATTTTGATAGGCCCTTTAGGGGTCTGTTCATGAGAAACAGCCAAGGGTCTGGGGGAATAGTGAGATCAAATACTCTCTGGATCCAATTTCTGATCTTTTCCCATAGCGGGTATATCAGCGGGCAAGACCACAGCATATGTAACAGGTCAGCTGTTCCTCCACATTGTTTAGGGCACAATGGGGAGGACCCTGGTACAAACTTAGATAATTTGAGTGGGGTGAGGTACCATCTCATAAGAACTTTATATGCGTTCTCCTTCAGTGTGGTGCATATAGAACTTTTTGCGGCTCCTAGGAATATAGCATTCCACTCTTCGTCGTCCAAGGTCTCCCCCAGGTCCCTTTCCCATTGGGTACGGAATGTAGGTGATTGGTGCTTTGAGATTGCAGGTTCGACTACCTCTCTGTATATCGTAGATATGAGTCCCTTAGTGTCGGTTTCTGCCCGACAGAGCTTTTCAAAATTCGTCAATGGGGGGTATGGGGCAAATGTATTATAAAATGATCTGAGCTGGAGGTATTTATGGAATTCAGCGTGGGGAATGTCTTTTTCTAGTCTGAGATGGTCAAAAGATTTAATTTTTAGATCATGGCCCTCCAGATCTTTGAGTCTAGTATAGCCTTTTTGTTTCCAAATTGAGTGATTATGACCAATAAGACCCGGTGCAAAGCTAGGATTATTCCAAATGGGTGACATCAGGGAATTTGCTGAAGTAAGTGAGTTTTTTAATCTTGATGCTTCCCAAACAGATAAGGAGTTAGCCATTGAGGTGAGCGGTAAAATAGTGTTTTTCCTTGATGTTTTAGGTAGCCAAATCAAATTGTTAAGCTCTAAAGGGGAGCAAGCCGCATGTTCGAGCTCAACCCATCTTTTTAATTTGGGGTCGGAATGCCATTGTATGACCTGGCTTAATTGAGCCGCTTTAAAATATGACAACAGGCAGGGTACCGCTAGGCCACCCACTAAGATAGGTCTCTTCATAGATAATTTATTTACTCTCGGTTTTTTACCTCCCCAGATAAAATTAGATATTCCAGACTGAAGTGAGAGTATGTCCTTCAGTTTAAGTGGCACAGGTAGTGTCTGGAAGAGGTATAGGATACGGGGAAGTAGATTCATCTTAACGCTGTGAATCCTTCCGATCCAAGAAATCTTCTTGGAAGACCATCTGATTAGGTCTTGTTTTAAAGTCCAGATCAGTTTGGGATAATTTGCTTTATAGATGCTTTTTGCATCTTTGGTGATATAGGTCCCCAAATATTTTATCGAGTTCTTTTGCCAGTTAAAATTGAAATTTAGTTTCAGTAATTTCTCTGTATGTCTAGGGAGGTTGATATTCAGAGCTTCAGATTTGGATTGGTTAATCTTGAAACCTGAGACCTTGGAGAATTTATCTAGTAGGTCAAACAGGTTAGGTAATGACGTAAGGGGTTTGGAGATGATTAATAGGATATCATCAGCATACAGGGCCGCTTTATGTGATTGGGAGTAAACGTTTAACCCTGAGATATCCGGGCTATCTCGAATTCGTGCCGCTAGGGGTTCAATACATAGGGCGAACAGGAGGGGAGATAAAGGGCATCCCTGTCTTGTGCCACTCTGGATTTGAAATGGGACCGAGGGGAAGCCCTGATGTATGACCCTGGCGGTTGGGCCTGAGTATAGTGACATAATCGCTCTACTCACCCGATTTCCGAAGCCAAATGCCGCGAGCGTCTCTTTTAAGTATGGCCAGTCTATCCTATCAAAAGCTTTTTCTGCATCCAGACTTAATAGCATGCTTTGTGTGTTATTTTTGTTAGCCAATTCCAACAGATCAATAAATCGTCGGCAGAATACAGCAGAATCGATTATCTCTTCGTTTCGTGCCACCTGGTCCCTAAGGTCAATCATACAAAGATTCATGATATTTCATGGTCTGACCATGCACCAATTGAGCTCAGGTGCAACAATATTCAGACCAATAGACCAGGCGCAAACTGGAAACTTAATGAATCTATTCTTAAAATACCCGAAACCTGCGAAACGATAGGTCAAGAAATAACTCAATTCTTTGAGATAAACACAGGCTCTGTGGAGTCCCATATGACTTTATGGGAGGCTCATAAAGCAACGCTAAGGGGCATAATAATTAATCTCACTGCTAAAAGAAAACGAGTGAGGGATTCCAAAATTCGGACGCTCCAATCCAAATTATATTCCCTTTCATCGAGTCATAAGACCAATCCCGATCCACTTACGACACAGGAACTTAAAGATACAAAAATTGAATTAAATATGTTATTGACTTCCCGGGCAGATAACTCCCTATGTTGGTCTAAGAGGAAGTTTTATGAAAAAGCTAACAGGCCGGATACGATGCTGGGGCGCGCACGGAAAGATAGACAATCTAAGTTTAATATCCAAGCTATACGCTTAAAATCGGGTGTACTTACGGCCAATCCTAAAAAAATAGTGGAAGAATTCGGTTCATTTTATGGCTCCCTATACGACGGTAAGAAGGTGGCACACAATAACAACACGAGCAGCGCACTGAGAGATTTCTTAGCCTGCTCAAAACTAGAGAGATTGACAGAGCTAGACAGAGAAGCTATGGGCGCTGACTTCACATTGGAAGAAGTGTCGCAGGCTATCAAGGAGCTTAAGCCATCAAAGGCACCAGGCCCTGATGGCTTTTCGGGGCTTTATTATAAGAAATTTTCCGAATCACTTGCTCCGAGGCTGCTCCAAATGTTTAATGCTATCTTAGCAGGAGCCCCTATTCCTGGGGACATGCTGCGGGCGTCTATATCACTTATACATAAACCTGGCAAGGATCCGCTAAATTGTAAAAGCTATAGGCCAATATCTCTAATTAATACCGATATCAAAATATATGCGAAATTATTGGCCAACAGATTAAGTCATATCCTACCCAGACTAATACACCCAGATCAGGTCGGTTTTGTTAAGGGGAGGCAGGCAGCGGAAAAACGGTTATTTAAAGAGAACCCAAGGGAAATGTTGAGATGTTAATGCAACTCAGAACTACAGGGTGTTTGGAAGTAAGGAAAGGGAAACATGAGGGGTAGAAACACTGAATTGTGAAACGTAGCTTCATCTATTACTCTCCTCAAATCCCTCACTAATATGCACTCACCCTGACACATGGATGCATGACCTTTTCTATTGTTAACTTAATAAAAATGTACCCCATTCATCTACAGTAGGTTTTCAAAGCTTTTGTATGATTGGCCATTAGCTATTAGCAATTCAAATTGTATTTATGAGGTCTATAAAAACCATACAGGATTTGAACTTATCTGTCTCAGTGATATTCATTCTCTCTCATTTCAGCCTGTGCACCAGCTAAATCATGCAAGGACGCATGCCCTGCCCCAAAATGCCCAGGTAGGAAAATCTGCATGGTCAATCACATCTTAATCCAGTTGTTTACGGGAGGGTCTTTAACTCATTGTGCAGCAATATGCACAGTCACATTGCTTGTGGTATTTTCTCTTTACAGTACGAATAAATTATAAAACAATGCATTAATACATTTATTTTATTACTATAGGGGAAACACCAGTCATTTTAAACTGGAGCATAAAATGGAAAGGAAAGAATGACTGTAGAGACAATGATGATGTGTGTTATGGATAAAGAGTATTAAGGAAAAAACTGCTGATTTGAACCAGCAATCTCCTTCACATCACTGCCTTCTCCTTGTCTGTAATTGTACAAGAGGGGGTTGCCTTTTTCCAAATAGCAATAGATTTCACAATAACTTATATACAATAAGGGTGGGCACCCTCACTGGTGTATTAGTTTTTGTCCTAAAACTTTAACATGGTTTTGTTAGAAAGAGATGGGCAAAACTGGGAGTATGAAATCAGAGTAAGATCTGTAGAATGATTGGCCTAGATTATTATGATACTGTTTAGATGGAGATACATGGAAAATATATTGTAATATTGTAAATAATTTTTTTAACCAATCCAGTCCTGATTAAAGAGTGGCAAAACTGGGTGTGTAAAATCAGAAACTACCAGAATTTTACATTTCAAAAAAAAATAGAAAACTAAACCAAATCCCTTCAGATTGTTCAAACCTAGATCTAAAAATAATTTAGAACCAAACCCAGAAAACCAGACAAAGAGCCATCTGAACTGTGGGGTTACCAGTGGAGTTGAAAACTTAGGGTGTTTCTTGCCATTTTTAAATTACAGGTATCAGTTATATTATTATAGTTTCGTAATCATTATTATAATTATATACTTATTTTAAGCATATTTTCATTTTGTTGTGCTATATATGTTCTTCCCTGCTTATTTTGAAATCTGTTCATAATTTGGTGAAAATATAAAACCAAAAACAAATAGATTGTTGGCAAAACCAGAAGCAAAACAGAAAATGTGTTTAAACCAAAACCACATTCAAAACCATTTTTTATTAAGTCTCTGTTAATGATTGCCATCATACCTTCTAACTATCTCCACGTCAGTAGTATGATCATAATACAGTCCTGAATTTGATGTCACTTTGTTTGATCAGAGTAAGATCTATAGAAAGATTGGCCTACATTATTATCATACTGTTAAGCTGAAGATACAATACATGGAAAATATGCCCAATTGATGTCAACTTCCATGGACTAAGTTGTTAAGATTTGGGAAGTTTAGAATAAGAAGGCAATTTTAAAGGAAAACTATGGATTTAATACTGTGAAACTCAATAGAAGTTTATGGGTCCCATTATACTAGAAATCAGTGAGACCGACTTCAAACGATACTGACTATGAATAAATCAGACCTGACAGATCTGTGAAAATTTCCAGTACATCAGAGTTTAATATTTTCTGTGCGCTTCTGTGTCCTTCCTTTTAGTGTCAAATTAATAAAAGTCCCTCAATGTGGGGGATTTTTTGTTTTAAATAAACTGTCTGTATGATCTGATTTTTTTTTACTGTCATTCCCTTCATTAAAAAGTAATCAATGTATCTCAGCCATTCCTTCAAATTATACCTCTATTTCTCATCAGAACCTTGCCATCAAGGTCATGGAGGTAGCAGCGGTGGAGGTGGTGTAGGTGGAGGTCACGGAGGTCAAAGCGGTGGAGGTGATGGAGGTCAAAGCAGTGGAGGTCACGGAGGAGGAGGTCACGGAGGAGGAGGCCACGAGTGTAAAAGCATTGGAGGTCACGGAGGTCAAAGCAGTGGAGGTCAAAGCGGTGGAGGTGATGGAGGTCAAAGCAGTGGAGGTCACGGAGGTCATGGGTGTAAAAGCGGTGGAAATGATGGAGGCGGAGGTGGAGGTCACGGAGGTCATGGGTGTAAAAGCGGTGGAGGTGACGGAGGCGGAGGTGGCGGTCATGGAGGTCATGGGTGTAAAAGTGGTGGAGGTCATGGAGGTGGAGGTGACGGAGGCGGAGGTCACGGAGGTCATGGGTGTAAAAGCGGTGGAGGTGATGGAGGTGGAGGTCACGGAGGTCATGGGTGTAAAAGCAGTGGAGGTGACGGAGGCGGAGATGGAGGTCACGGAGGTCATGGGTGTAAAAGCGGTGGAGGTGACGGAGGTGGAGGTGGAGGTCACGGAGGTCATGGGTGTAAAATCAGTGGAGGTGACGGAGGTGGAGGTGGAGGTCACGGAGGTCATGGGTGTAAAAGCGGTGGAGGTGATGGAGGTGGAGGTCACGGAGGTCATGGGTGTAAAAGCAGTGGAGGTCATGGAGGTGGAGGTGGAGGTGACGGAGGCGGAGGTGGAGGTCACGGAGGTGGATGTGGAGTCAAGAAGTAATCCCTCTGAATCCATCTCAAGTGTGTTGACCGAAAAGATTTTCTCTATCATTCTGTTCCCTCTCTTTACATTACTTCTTGAGAGATCAGCAATTACAAACCCCTTTAAAATGTCTGGTTACACATATTAAAATAAACTTATGAAACCATTTGCTGTCTGATTTGTGCCGTAGATTTTTTTAAATGTATATTTTCACTTACAGTTTTTAAAGGAATGTTATAGTAGAGCCAGTAGCACTGCAGAGAATGCGATATTACTACAAGACTACAACAGAGGGCTCCCTGTTATATACAGATCTTATGAACAGCTAAAGTTTTTCAGTCCAAGTCATTAAATGTTTTCATGTGAGTTGTAGGAATTTAAATGCATCCGCTAGAAATTAGACTTCTAAAAGAGGAGCCCAAATCATATCAAACACTAGTAAAATACACACAGATACCCAGCAAGCTCTAGGAAGCCCTAAATATTTCCACATTATATATATATAATTTATGTGTAGTGTTGTGTTGGTGGTGTGTTGGTGTGTGTGTGTGTGGTGTGGTGTGGTGTGTTGTGTGTTTATTTTGTGGTGTGTGTGTGTGTGTGTGTGATGTGCTGTGTTGTGGCGAGTTTGTGTGTGCGTGTGTATATAGTGGTGTGAAAAAGAAAGTACACAATCTTTGAATTCTATAGTTTTACATATCAGGACAAAATAACAATCAACTGTTACTTAGCAGGTATTAAAATTAGGTAAATACAACCTCAGATGAACAACAACACATGACATTACACCGTGTCATGATTTATTTAACACAAATAAAGCCAACATGGAGACGCTATGTGTGAAAAACTAAGTACAACTAAGCCTCTTCTCTCTAAAAAGAACATGGCAGCATGGCTTAGGTTTCCAAAGTTGCATCTGAACTAACCACAAGACTTCTGAAACAATGTCCTTTGGACAGACGAGACCAAAGTGGAGATGTTTGGCCATAATGCACAGAGCCATGTTTTGTGAAAACCAAACACAGCATATCAGCACAAACACCTCATACCAACTGTCTAACACGGTGGTGGAGGGATGATGATTTGGGCTTGTTTTGCAGCCACAGGACCTGGGAACCTTGCAGTCATTGAGTCGACCATGAACTCCTCTGTATACCAAAGTATTCTATAGTCAAATGTGAGGCTATCTGTCCGACAGCTAAAGCTTGGCCGAAATTGGGTCATGCAACAGGACAATGATCCCAAGCACACCAGAAAATCTACAACAGAATGGCTGAAAAAGAAAAGAATCAAGGTGTTGCAATGGCCCAGTCAAAGTCCAGACCTCAACCCGATTGAAATGTGAAATGCTGTGGTGGGACCTTAAGAGAGCTGTGCTTAAACAAATGCCCACAAACCTCAATGAACTGAAGCAACGTTCCTCCACAACGATGTGAGAGACTAATAAAGTCATACAGAAAACGATTACTTCAAGTTACGTATTGCTGCTAAAGGTGGTTCTACAAGCTATTGAATCATAAGGTATACTTAGTTTTTCCCACATTGCTTCTCCAATATGGCTTTATTTTTGTTAAATAAATCATGACTGTGCAATATGTCATGTGTTGTTGTTCATTTGTCTGAGGTTGTATTTACCTAATTCTGAGATCTGCTAAGGAACAGATGATTGTTATTATGTCCTGATATGTAAAACCACAGAATTCAAAGAGGGTGTACTTTCTTTTTCACACAGAAAAAAGGTAGGTATGGCGGTTCACAGCCGTCCGTGTGGGTAAATCAAAGTGAAATCAAAAAGTAAAAATTAACTTTATTGTGCACTAGACATAAACAAAATGCCACAAGAAAACTCTGATGCGTTTCGTCCTGTAACTAGGACTTTGTCAAAGAGTAACTGGTATGAGGACAGGGTGATTGTTATATGGTGGCGCCTAAAATGTGATTGGTTGCACACAATTGGTGCATCACTGCAAACCCGTCTGCTATATAATCAGGCTTGAAATAAAGAAAGAAAAGCACTTCTTATTTCTCATATAAATAGCCAAGCCACAACCCAATAGAAACCACCAATAGCCACACAAAAAATACAAAACAATACTGTGAACAGATCATAAATAAAATGAAAAAGAATATCATGTTAAAAAACGGGAGATGGTATATTAAATTAAAGCCAAAACCTGCAATTAAAAAACAGTAGTTCTGTGGCAACTCAAAAAACACACATATGTTGCAAATTATAAAAAACAATACAAGTCTATCAAATATTAGTCATCACATAATAATAAAATATATAAACACCAATAGATAGATGAATAAAAAACAAAATAACCCAGTGATGTTAGAGGTATATAAATAAACCTCAATGATATAGGCAAGAGAGAGATGTAGAGGATATATATACCATGAACAATTCTATAGGTCAAAAAATGTTTAAGCTCCCATTCGATGTTTATACCTATGGGCTGTAAAGTATTCATGATATAAATCCAAAACATCTCTCTCATATTTAATTTATTCTGTCTATCACCCCCTCAGGGGTGAACCAGTACATGTTCTATTCCATGGAATGTAAAATTAGCAATGCCTCCTAAAGGATATTGGGAGAAATGACGTGACACTGGATGTGTTAAATCTTTCTTTTTGATTAGACTAACGTGTTCCTGTATTATGAGTCGAAGTGATCTAATAGTACGGCCAACAAAAGCATTTTTACAACCACATTCCAAGTGGTAAATAACATAGCTTGTAATGCAAACATTTTTTATTGTTAACAAAAATGGTTTTAGTAGTGTTAGCGTATCTGCATATGGAGCACCTTCCACAAGGAAAGAAACCTTTTGGAATACCTCTGACTTGAGAGTCTCGAGTAATTGAATTAAATAAACTGTGTGAAAAATAAGATGCCAACGTATTGGCTTTTTTGTACACAAACCGAGGGCCTCCCTGTATAATAGGGGCAATATCCTTGTCCAGTGTACAGTAAGTATCTTCCAATGTTTAAGGAAGATTTCACAAATACAGTAGAGGCAGCGATTATTCTAACAAAAACCAGTGGCAATTCCTCAAAAGACCCAGGTACACCCAGGTACATTCTGAATACATTTCCTTAAACTAGCCCCAGCATTTTTGCATTGATTAATGGCCTATCAGATTAACAGCGGGGGTCCCTGGCAGTCCCATTCAAACTGAATTGGACTGCCAGGGATCCCTGCTGTGTTAATCCTATGGGTCGTTAGTCAATGCAGAAATACCTTATACGTGCCTCAAACTAGCCCAGAACATACCCAGCACATACCCTGAATGTAACCCGGCTAGTTTAAGGCAAATGTTAGAATAAGCATTGCCTCTACTGTAGATTGAGATTGTTTATTAAATGTAGATATAAATAAGGGACAAGAAAAATCGTTATTAGAATAGATTTGTGATCTTTTTTTGTTATTATGTTGTTTCTTTGTAATAATGTATTTTCTATTTAAGGAATCCGCATGATCAAAGGCTGCCTGGATATCCCTTTCATTGTAACCCCTAGCCAAAAATCTGTCCGCCATATTACGCGATTGTGCAAGGAATGTATCCTTGTCAGAACATAGTCTCTTTAAACAAATAAACTGTGCCCTAGGTATACTTTTAATTAAAGACCTAGGATGGCAGCTTTGTGAATACAGAAGTGAGTTCCTGGAATGATCTTTTCTGAAGATATCTGTTTACAAGGAAAGAAACCTTTTGGAATACCTCTGATTTGAGAGTCTCGAGGAATTGAATTAAATAAACTGGTTGAAAGATAAGATGCCAACGTATTGGCTTTTTTGTACACAAACCTAGAGCCTCCCTGTATAATAGGGGCAATATCCTTGTCCAGTGTACAGTATGTATCTTCCAATGTTTAAGGAAGATTTCACAAATAGATTGAGATTGTTTATTAAATGTAGATATAAATAAGGGACAAGAAAAATTGTTATTAGAATAGATTTGTGATCTTTTTTTGTTATTATGTTGTTTCTTTGTAATAATGTCTTTTCTATTTAAGGAATCCGCATGATCAAAGGCTGCCTGGATATCCCTTTCATTGTAACCACTAGCCAAAAATTTGTCCGCCATATTACGCGATTTTGCAAGGAATGTATCCTTGTCAGAACATAGTCTCTTTAAACGAATAAACTGTGCCCTAGGTATACTTTTAATTAAAAACCTAGGATGGCAGCTTTGTGCATACAGAAGTGAGTTCCTGAAATGATCTTTTCTGAAGATATCTGTTTGAAAATGTTTCTCACTGTCAATTAACAAGGTTATATCTAAATAATCAATAT
>WSYH01003034.1:0-23566 GCA_036426205.1 Ascaphus truei
CCTCCTCATACCTTCCCCATCCCTCCTCATACCTGCCCCATCCCTCCCTATACCTTCCCCTCCCCTCCTCATACCTTCCCCATCCCGCCTCACACCTTCCCCTCCCCTCCTCATATCCTCCCCTCCTCATACCTGCCCTATCCCTCCTCATACCTGCCCCATCCCTCCTCATACCTGCCCCATCCCTCTTCATACCTTCCCCATCCCTCCCCATACCTACCCTCTCCCCCCACATATCTCCCCCCCTCCTCATACCTTCCCCTCCCCTCCTCATACCTTCCCCCCCATCCCTCCTCATACCTGCCCCATCCTCCTCAGACCTGCCCCATCCCTCCTCATACCTGCCCCATCCCTCCTCATATCTTCCCCATCCCTCCCCATACCTACCCTCTCCCCCCTCATATCTCCCCCCTCCTTATATCTCGCCCTCCTAATACCTTCCCCTCAGCTCGTCATATCTCCCCCTCCTCATACCTCTGCCTCCTCTCCTCCTATGACACACACAGACAGACAGACAGCACACACACACACACACACACACACACACACACACACACACACACAACTGAAAATTAAAAAGGGGTAATAATTGACATTAAAATAAAATTAACTAAAAAATGTAGGCATTAATTAAATAGACTTTAAAAAGTGACATTACTGAATTGTGTGATATACACTTTGCAAAAATTAGGGTCTCTTGCTTCCTCGTGGCAGACAGGGACCATACACTGCCATGCAGGGAGCAGACAGTGACATACTGCAAGCAGGCCGCAGACCAGATGACATCAATGCAAGCAGGCGCCAGACGGCTTCCGGGGCCCGGACAGAACGGTTTTCACCAGGGCCCCTACCTACGTTTCGCGCGGCCTGCGGAACCCCCCCTTCTCACACACCACCCACTCTCACCCCCCTCACACTCCCCAAGGCAACCATTCCTTCCCCCCCATCTCTACACCCCCACCCATTGTAGGGTCCCCCCTCCCCACACTCAACCATCCCTCCCCAAGATACGTGCACACACAGTGGACACACACACAAACAGTGACAACAAAACGTGCCAAAAACACAGCCCCTAACCTCATACTTCCCCCTCCGCGCCGTCATACCTGCCCCCTTCAGACTTCCTCATCGCCGGAGACTAGCCCCTCAGGCGACCTGCCCGCAGACCGCCCACTCCCCGCCTACCCCAACACCCCAACGCTCCAGATACCGGCCCCGCGCGCCGCATAACGTGCCCGACAAGCGGGACGCAGACCGATCACGCGACCGCGTGCAGAGGACCCCCCTCATGCTAGCTCCCCCTCATACCCCACTAACCCCTGCACACGCACATCCTCATACCGTTCCCAAGCCGGCATACGTCCCATCCCTCCTCATACCTGCAACAATGCCCTACAGCCCCACACCCGACCCCACCCCCACTCACCACCATAAACCACACATAATCCCTGCCCCATCCCTACTTACTTCCCTACCCTCCTCATTACCTTCACCATCCCGCCTCAAACCTTCCCCTCCCCTTCCTCATATCCTCCCCTCCCCTTACTGCCCATCCTCCTCATACTGCCCCACGACCCTCCTGTCATACCTGCCCCATCCCTCTTCATACCTTCACACCAGACCACACTCCCATACACAGCACCTCTCCCCCAAATATCTACCCCCCTCCTCATACCTTCCCCTCCCTCCTATACTTCCCCCCCATCCCACTCATACATGCCACATCCTACTCAGACCGCCCATACCCTTACTCATCCCACCCTGCCACACCCCCCCCTCCATATTTCCCCATCCCATCCCCTACCTACCCTATACCAACTAATATCTCCCCCCTCCTTATATCTCGCACTCTAATAACTTCCCCTCAGCTAGTAGATCTCCCCCTCTATAACTCTGCCTCCTTCCTCATATGACACAACAAAGGACAGACACAGCAACACAAAACAACACACAACACACAACACACAAACACACACAACACACCACACACACAACACCACACACACCAAGCAGCTCATTGAGAAGAAGCAGCTCCAATCCAATACGGCTACGTAGAAAAGGCCGGCCCCCGCCCATGAGATCCTCTGACCTCAAACCTTCCCCTGTTCTACTCTCTAAAACCCACAGNNCCCCCCCCCCCCCCCCCCCCCCCCCCGGCATTCTAACATGGAAAAAATACTACCCGGCTGCCGCATCCTCCTCCTCGGCACCGCCGCTCGCTCCCCCCGCGCATCCCCCCCCTCGCATCGTCGCCGACTCCCCCGCGCACCAGGGAGAAAAACCGGGACATTCCCGGGACGGACGGGCAACCGGGACAGCCCAGCAAAAACCGGGACGAATGGTCACCCTAGTGCTAAGGAAAATGGAAATAAGTAGAATGATTGGAAATAGCCAGGCTTACAACTTCAAAACCTGTCATCTGGACCAGAGGCGGCCAACTTCAGTCCTCGAGAGCCACCAACAGGTCAGGTTTTCAGAAGAGCCCTGCTTCAGCACAGGGGGGGGGGGGCAGTCGAAGATTGAGCCACCTTTGCTAAAGCAGGGATATCGTTAAAACCTGACCTGTTGGTGGCCCATGAGGGTTTGACACTCCTAATCTAGACAATATGTTTCTTACAGGAGTGTAGCATGGTATTCAACCATGAAATAATAGTCCCACGCACCTCCGTGTATATAATAAGGGACCTGACACATTCTCTGACGAGTCTGGAGATGCTCTGATGTTTATATTCTTTACTTGCAGAGAGAAGAAAGAAAGATGAACTAATCTTTGCAAAGTGCATCCAGTCTACAAGGAATAATGCATTTTCATACAGTAGATCTTCAAAGTCTATTTCATACAGCTGCAATAATCATTATAAATACAAGCACCAGCATTTCATGGAACTTTAATGACTCCATGTACTTTCTTTTCCAGTATTGTAGTAAAAAGTATATTTCAATAAATCTGCGTTGGGTGTGTCAACAATTGTACGGTCAATGTGGATTTATTTTTACATTATAAAAGAAAGAGAGTCAGTATATAATAGTTGATGCCTTTTGTTGCCACAATGTGAGAACACTTCATAGATGTTGTTACTTTTTGTATCACGTTCTGTTCCACATCATTATTGTGGGACGATCAAAGCATTTAGTTACAAGGTATCCAGCTGTGACCTGTGACATGAGCTGTTGAGGTACAGTATCACAACCCATTGTCACTGTATACCACAGACTTTAAATGGAATTTAGTGCCCGTGCTTGCATATGTGTCACAATATATCACACACATTCATTCTGTATCTTCATTTCTTCAGGACCAATACAGCTACTGGAAATCCCACTGCAATGATTATGTTCATTATAGATACACAGAATATACTGTAGATACAGATAGGAAATATTTGGGAGCTTGGTAACATTTTAAGGTAAGTATTTTATCATAGTTTGCAACTCGTGTCCAAAATATACATTTCACAGATGTTAGGACAAAGGCAGGCATGAAACGCGTCACAGTACAGTAATATTTAACATACACACTGCTTCTCAGAATTAACAATGAAGACCCCGCTCCGTTCTGAGGATCAGGGATGTGAGAACAGGCCCAAGTTCGCTTAGTCTAGAACGTTCAAAACATGGGAACATTCCAAAACGTTTTCTTGTTACCCTGGAATGTCCGGGCAATATTTATATTTCTAAAGTGACATTCAACCTTTATTAAATCAAACTTTATCATTTTGAATCTTGGAAGACAGAAATGAGCCCTGAAATCGAATTTTGGAAAAGACGGTGAAAGAGTGGGGGCCTGAGATATCTGGGAAATAAAACCATTAGAATATGCAAAGTATATCCAAATTATTTGCACCCCCCCTCATTCTATCTCCCCCATCTCCCTCACTATTTCCCTCTCTATGGGGAAAAAAAAAACATATTTCAGGCTGTGGAGACTTTTACTTGGCAAACCTTAAAAAAAAAGGTGACTATCCCCAAAGTGGGAAAGTGCGGGGGAATCGTTTGCACATCTCTGCTTATGAAGAAAACAAAATGTGTTATCTAATCAACTGTGACAATTACAAGAAGACCGTCAGTGATCCCGACACAACTCTGGGATGAGTGTTCAGTATGAACAACACTGTAGCGCTGACAATAGTTACATAGTAGATGAGGTTGGAAAAAGACGTACGTCCATCAAGTTCACCCTATGCTAAATTATGACAAAGATACTTTATCCTATATCTATACTTACTTTTTGATACAGAGGAAGGCAAACAAAAAACCCCATTGTCATATCATCCAATGATCTCATAAGGGGAAAAATAAATTCCTTCCTGACTCCAAGAATTGGCAATCAGATTAATCCCTGGATCAACATCCTTCCCATGTATACTTATTTGGTATATCCCTGTATACCTTTCCTATCTAAAAAGATGTTCAACCATTTTTGGACAAGTCTATTGTATCTGCCATCACAATCGTCTCTGCACTAATTATAGGGGCAGATAAATCAAGTTATTGCCCCAATCCGGCATTAACTGCCAATGACTTGAACGGTAGCAGACACTGGGTCGAGTGTGCTAATCTGTACCGGGGAATGTGCCCTGTCACTTGCCTGGTCTTTTCAATTCTATACAGCGCTAAGCCTTTCAGTAAATCTGTAACTTTGTGTTCTGTATGTCAGGTTCGTATCAGTAAATCTGTAACTTTGTGTTCTGTATGTCAGGTTCGTATCAGTAACTCTGTAACTTTGTGTTCTGTATCTCCGTTCGTATCATAAATCTAATCTGTAACTGTGTGTTCGCATGTCAGGTTCGTATCAGTAAATCTGTAACTTTGTGTTCTGTATGTCAGGTTCGTACAGTAATCTGTAACTTGTTGTGTTCCTGTAATGTCCGTTCGTATCATAACTGTCACTTTGTATTCGTATGTCAGGGTCGTATCAGTAACTCTGTCATTTGTGTTCTGTATGTCGGTTCGTATCACAGTAAAATCTGTAAACTTGTGTTCTGTAGCAGGTTCGTATCGAAACTTAACTTTGTGTTCCTGTATAGTCAGGAGTTCGTATCAGTAAATCTTTACTTTGTGTTCTGTACTGTCATGTCCGTATCGTAACTCTGTAACTTTTGTTTCTGTATGTCGGTTCCGTATCAGTATCTGTAACTTTGTTTTCTGTATGTATGTTTCTTATCAGTACCTCCTGTACTTTGTTTTCTGTATGGTCCGTCGTATCAGTACTCTGTAACTTTTGTGTTTCTGTATGTCAGGTTGTATCAGTAAATCGTAACTTTGTGTCTTTATGTCATGTTCTATCAGTAACTCTGTAACTTTGTGTTCTGACTCAGTTCTTAACATTAAATCTGTCAACCTTTGGTGGTTCTGTATGGCAGGTTCGTATCAGTAACTTAACTTGGTGTTCTGTATATCAGGTCTATCAGTACTGTAACTTTGTATTCTGTATGTCATTTTCGTATCAGTATCTGGTAACTTTGTGGTTCTGTAATGTCCAGTTCGTATCAGTAATCTGTAACTTTGTTTCTGGTATTCAGTTGGTTCTTAATCTGTACTTTGTGTTCTGTATGTCATGTTCGTATCAGTACTCTGTACTTTGTGTTCTGATGTCAGGTCGTATCAGTAAATCTGTAACTTGTGTTCTGTATGTCAGGTTTCTATCCGTAATCTGTAACTTTGTGTTCTGTATGTCAGGTTCGTATCAGTACCTGTAACTTGTTGTCTGTATGTCAGGTTCGTACAGTAACTCTTAACTTTGGTGTTCGTATGTCAGGAGGTTCGGTATCAGTAATCTTAACTTTGTGTTCTGTATGTCAGGTTCAGCTTCAGTAACTCTGTACCTTGTGTTCTGTATGTCGGTTCGTATCGTAACTCGTGTACTTTGTGTTCTTTATGGTCAGGAGGAGGTTCGTAATCAGTAACTCTGTAACTTTGTGTCTTATGTCCGGTTCGTATCAGTAACGCGGTAACTTTGTGTTCGTTTAGGTTCGTATCAGTAACTCTGTAACTTTGTGTTCTGTATGTCCCCGTTAGGTATCAGTAAACGCTGTAGTGGTACTTTGGTGTTCTAGTATGTCCAGGTTCTTATCAGTACATCTGGGCTGTAACTTTGGGTTTCTGTAGGTCAGGTTCGTATCAGGAACTCTGTACTTTGTGTTCTGGGGGTGGTCGAATGTCAGTTCGTATCATTACGCTGGTAACTTTGTGTTCTGTATGTCAGTTGTATCAGTAAATCTCGGTAACTTTGTGTTTCGTATTGTAGGTTCGTTATGCAGTAACTTCTGTAACTTTGTGTTCTGTCTGTCTAGGTATCGTATGCAGTAATCTGTAACTTTGTGTTCTGCTATGTCAGGTTTATCGTAAATCTGACTTTGGTGTTCTGTAGTGTAGTTCGTATCAAGAAACTCTGTAACTTGTGTTCTGTATGCAGGTTAGCTATCAGTAACTTGTAACTTTGTATTCTGGTAGTCAGTCGTATCAGTAATCGCTGAACTTTGTTTCTGTATGTCAGGTTCGTATCAGTATATGTAACTCTGTAACTTTGTGTTCTGTATTTCAGAGTTCTTGTAAAAACGTCTGATACTTGTGTTCTGGCTGTTGTCAGGTTCGGATAAGTAATCTGTACCTTTGTGTTCTTGTATGTCAGGTGACGTATCAGTAACTCTGAACTTGTGTTCTCTTATGTACAGGTTCGTATACAGTAACTCTTAACTTGTGTTCTGTATGTCAGGTTCGTATCCGAGTAACTCGTTTAACTTTGTGTTCTGTAGTCCAGGTTCGTATCAAGAATCTGTAACTTTGTGTTCTGTATGTCAGGTTCGTACATCCATTACTGACTAACTGTTGTGTTCTGTATTTCAGGTTCGTATCAGATAATCTGTAATCCGTGTGTAATTCTGTATTCAGGTTCGATATCAGTAAATCTGTAACTTTGTGTCTTGTATGTAAGGTTAGTATCAGTAAACTGTAACTTTGTGTTCTGTATGTCAGGTTTGTATCTTAATCGTAAACTTTGTTGTTCTGTTATGTCAGTTTGTATCAGTAACCCTCTGTAACTTATGTGTTCTGTATGTTCCAGGTTTCGTATCATAATCTGTAATACTTTGTGTTCTGTATGTTCAGGTTCGTTATCAGTTAAATCTGTACTTGTGTTCTGTATGTCAGGTTCGTATCAGTAATTTATTGTCTGTAGAATCTTCGTCAGTGTACTTGACTGTATGTCAGGTTCTATCGTAGTAATCTGTAACTTTGTGTCTGTAATGTAGGTTCGTATCAGTACATCTGATAACTACCTATTGTTTCTGTAGTTCAAGGATTCGTTGTTTGATTCAGTATACCATACGTAACATCTGTACCTTTGTATGTCAATTCTATCAAAACTACTTTTAGTTCTACAGTATCATAACATCGTAACTGTTCTATCAGGTTCGTTCAGTAACGAATTTTGTCTGTATGTCAGGTCGACATAACTATGAACTTGTGTTGCTTCATGTCATGGTTCGTCTCATTAACGTCTGTAACTTTGGTGTGTCTGTATCGTCAGGTTCGTTCTCGCTATCATAACGCTGTACACTTTGTGTTCTGTATGTCAGGTTCGTATCAGTACTCTGTAACTTTGTGTTTCTGTACGTCAAGTTCGTTATCAGTAACTGCTAGACTTTGTTTCTGTTATGTCAGTTTCGTTATCAGCACGTGAACTTGTAATTCTGAGTCGGTTCTAGTAAATTCATGTGTCTGTATTCATGTATGTATCTTGTAACTTTGTGTTCTGTATGTCAGGTTCGTATCAGTAACTCTGTAACTTTGTGTATTCTTAGTTAGGTTCTGTATCATTAAACTCTGTAACTTTGTGTTCTTGTATTCAGGTTGTATCAGTAAACTGGTAACTTTGGTTTCTGTCTGTAGGTTCGTATCAATTAAATCTTAACTTTGTGTTCTGTAGTCAGGTTCTATCAGTAACTCTGTAATTTTGTGTTTGTTATGTCAGTTCGTTAGAAAATCTGTACACTTTGTGTTTTACTGTCGGTTCGTATCGTAACTGCTTGGTGTAACTTTGTGTTCGTATGTCGTTGTTCGTAAATAATCTGGTAACTTTGGTTCTGTATGTCAGGTTAGTATCATAATGTAACTTTGGTTGTTACTGTTATGTCCAGGTTCGTATCAGTAATCTGTAACTTTGTTGTTCTGTATGTTAGTTCGGATCAGTAAACTCTGGACTTGTGTTCTGTATGTCAGGTTCTATCAGTAACATCTGTACTTTGTGTTTCTGTACTGTATTCAGTCCTATCAGTACCGGCGATGCTGGCTGTGGAAATGTCTATGCTTTTCTTGTGTGTTCTGTATGCACGTCCGATCCAGTATAAGACGGTGTGGAGTGCGTGTGCTGAAGTAGCTATTGCTTTTCTTGTGTTTCTGTATGTCAGGTCTCGTGATCATGCGGCTGTAGTGCCTGTGCTGGCATAGTCTATGGCTTTTTCTTGTGTTCTGTTTCATGGATCGGATCAGTAAAGCGGGGAGGGCTGTGCTGGCAATGGTCTGTGCTTTGTTCCGTTTACAGTCGTGCTAAGCGACTCTTGAATAGTCAGTATCCTTGGTGATTCAGGGCTTGAGGTCAATCTAAGCGGGAGTGCTGTGCTGGAATAGTCTAATAGTTTCTCAGCTGGGTGTTCCTTAGTTCAGTCCGTACTGCATAACGCAGGTGGATGTCGTGGCTGGAATAGCTTGGCTTGTCTGGTGGTCTGTCATTTCCCGGTCCGATGCATGTAGCGGGAGTGCTTGCTGGAACTGGCTGTGCTTTGCTTTGTTCTGTATGTCAGGGTCCGTTCATCATAAACGGCGGTCGGATGTGTTCTGGAACGTCCTAATGCTTTTCTTGTTTCTGTAGGTCAGGTCCGTATCAGTAAAAGCGGGGAGTGCTGTTGCTGGCATAGTCTATGCTTTCTTGTGTTCTGTATGTCAGTGTCCGTATCATTAACTGGGGGAGTGCTGTGCTGAATAAGTCTATGCTTTTCCTTGTGTTCGTATGGTCAGTCCGTATCAGTACAGAGCGGGGAGTGCTGTTCTGGAATGTCTATTGCTTTTTCTTGTGTTCTCGTAATGTCCGGGGTGTCCGTATCAGTAAGCGGGGAGTGCTGTGCCGGAATGTCATGCTTTTTTCTTGTGTTCTGTATGTCAGGTCCTATCAGTACCGCGGGGAGTGCTGTTGCTGGAATGTCTATGCTTTTCTTGTGTTTTCTGTATGTCAGGTCCGTATCAGAAAGGCGGGGAGGGCTGTGCTGGACATGTCTATGCTTTTCTTGTGTTCTGTATGTCAGGTCCGTATCAGTAAAGCGGGAGTGGCTGTGTTGAATAGTCTGTGCTTATTCCTTGTGATTTCTGTATGTCAGGTCCTAGACAGTAAGGCGGGGAGTGCTGTGCTGGAATGTCGTCGCTTTTCTTGTGTTCTGATTGTCAGGTCTATCGTAAAGTGCGGGGATGCTGTGCTGGAATAGTCTATGCTTTTCTTGTGTTCTGTTGTCAGGCCGTATCATTAAAGCGGAGGGTGCTGTGCTGGAATGTTCTATGCTTTTCTTGCTTGTGTTCTGTATTTCGAGTCCGTATCAGTAAAGCGGGAGATGCTGTGCTGATAGTCTATATGCTCTTTCCTTTTGTTCTGTAGTCGGTTGTCGTATCATCAGTAAAGCGGGGAGTGCTGTGCTGAATAGTCTATGCTTTCGTGTGTTCTGTGTGTCAGGTCCGTATCAAGTGCGGCGGAGGTGCTGTGCGGAATGGTCTATGCCTTTTCCTTGTGTTCTGTATGTCAGGTCCGTATCAGTAAAGCGGGGAGTGCTGGCTGGAATGTCTATATGCTTCTTGTGTGTTTCTTATGTCAGGGTCCGTACAAGTAAAGCCGGGGGAGTGCTGTGCTGGAATAGTCTATGCTTTTCTTTGTTCTTATGTTCCAGTGTCCGTATCAGTAACGCGGGAGTGCTGTGCTGGAATGTCTATATGCGTTTTCGGTGTGTCTGTATGTCAGGTCCCTATCAGTAAAGCCGGGAGTTGCTGTGCTGGAATGGTCTTGCTTCTTGTGTTCTGTATGCAGTCCTATCAGTAACGCGGAGTGCTAGTGCTGAAGCATCTATCTCTATTGTTTCTTTGTGTTCTTGATGTCAGGTCCTATCAGTAAGCGGGGAGTGCTGTGCTGAATAGTCTATGCTTTTCCTTGTGTTCTTGTATGTCAGGGGTCCTTTCGTAACCTGGTGAGTTGCTGTGCTGGGATAGTCCTAGTAGATTTTCTTGTGTTCTGTATGTCAGGTCCGTATCAGAAGCGGGGAGTGCTGTGCTGGAATCGTCTTGCTTTTCTTTGTTCTGTGTGTCAGGTCCGTATCAAGTAACACGGGGGAGTGCTGTGCTGGAATTCTATGCTTTTCCTTGTGTTTCTGTGTGTCAGTGTCTATCAGTAAACGGGGAGTGCTGTGCTGGAATGTCTAATTTGCTTTTCGTGTGTTTCTGTTTGTCAGTCAGGTCCGTATCAGTAACCGGGGAGTGCTGGTGCTTGGAATAGTCATGCTTTTCTTGTTCTGTATGCAGGAGGTCCCGTATCAGTACGCGGGGAGTGCTGTGCTGGATGTCTATTAACTATGCTTTTCTTGTGTTCTGTAGTCAGTTCCGTATCATAAAGCGGGAGGGCTGTGCTGGAATAGTCTTTCTTTTCCCTGTGTTTCTGTATGTGGGCAGGTCCGTATCAGTAAAGCGGGGAGTAGCTGTGCTGAATAGATCCCTTATGCTTTTCTTTGTGTTCTGTATGTCAGGTCCTATCAGTAAAGCGGAGTGCTGTGCTGGAATGAGTCTGTGGCTTTTCGTGTGTTCTGTGTGTCAGGTTCCGTAGCATAAGAGGGGAGTGCTGTGCTGGGAATAGTCTATGCTTTTTCTTGTGTTCTGTACTGTCAGGTCCGTATCAGTAAGCGGGGAGTGCTGGTGCTTGAATGTCTCATCTTTTCTTGTGTTCTGTATGTCAGGTCCGTATCAGTAAAGCGGGGAGTGCTGTTCTGGAATGTCTATCTTTTCTTGGTTCTGTTGTCGTGTCAGTATCAGTAACAAGCGGGTACTGTGTCTGTAATGTCTAGCTTTTTCTTGTGTTCTGTATGTCGTCCCCGTTCAGTAAAGCGGGGAGGCTTGCGGGAATGGTCTGCTTTTCTTGTGTTCTGTATGTCAGGTCTCGTCATAAAGGCGGGAGTGGGGCTGTGCGGGAATAGTCTATGCTTTCTGTGTTCTGTATGTCAGGTCCGTATCAGTAAGCGGGGGTGCTGTGCTGAGATGTCTATGCTTTACATGGTTCTGTATACTATATGTCAGTACCGAATCATACGCGGGGAAGTGCTGTGCTGTGAATAGTCTATGCTTTCTGTTTCCTGTGTCAGGGTCCGTATCAGTAAGCGGGGAGTGCTGTGCTGGAATGCTCTTAGCTTGTCTTGTGTTCTGTAATGTCAGGGGTCCGTATCATCACGCGGGAGTGCTGTGCTGGAATAGTCTATGCTTTTCTTGTGTTCTGCTGTATTCAGGTCCGTATCAGTAGCGGGAGGTGTGTGGCTGGAATAGGTCTATGCTTGTCTGTGTTCTGTATGTCAGGTCCGTATCATAAAGCGGAGTGCGTGCTTTGAATGGTCTGTGCTTTCCTTGTGTTCTTATGGTCAGTCCGTAGCAGTAACGCGGGGAGTGCTGTCGCTGGACAGTCGATGCTTTTCTTGTGTTTTGTATGTCAGTCCGTATCAGTGGTAAAGCGGGGAGTGTGCTGGGTGGCTGGAATCAGTCTATGCTTTTCTTGTGTTCTGTATGTCAGGTCCGTATCAGTAACGCGGGGAGTGCTGTGCTGGAATAGTCTATGATTTTCTTGTGTTCTGTGTGTCAGTCCTATCAGTAAGCGGGGAGGTGCTGTGCTGGATAGTCTAATGCTTTTCTTGTGTTCTGTGTGTCAGGTCCTATCAGTAACGCGGGGAGTGCTGTGCTGGAATAGTCTATGCTTTTCTTGTGTTCTTTGTGTCATGGTCCTATCAGTAAAGCGGGATGCTGCTGGAATGGTCTATGCTTTCTGTGTTCTGTATGTCCGGTCCGTATCAGTAAACGGGGAGTGCGTGTGCTGGAAATGGTCTATGCTTTCTTGTGTTCGTATTGTCAGGTCCGTATCAGTAAAGCGGGGAGTGCTGTGCGTGGAATGTTCTATGTTTTTCTTGGTGTTCTGTATGTCAGGTCCGTATCAGTACAAGCGGGAGGGCTTGTGCCTGGAATGTTCCCTGTGCTTTTCTTGTGTTCTGTATGTCAGGTCCGTAGTCAGTAACGCGGGGAGTGCTGTGCTGAATAGTCTATGCTTTCTTGTGTTCTGTATGTCAGGTCCGTTCATTAAAGCGGGGAGTGCTGTGCGTGGAATAGTCTATGCTTTTCTTGTGTTCTGTGTGTCAGGCCTTATCAGTAAGCGGGGAGGGCTGTGCTGGGAATAGTCTATGCTTTTCTTTGGTTCTTGTGTTCGGGGTCCGTCATCAGTAACACGGGGAGTGCTGTGCTGGAATGGTCTGTGCTTTTCTTGTGTTCTGTATGTCAGGTCCTGATCAGTAAAGCGGGAGGTGCTGTGCTTAATAGTCTATGCTTTTCTTGTGTTCTGTGTGTCAGGTCCGTAATCAGTAAGCGGGGAGTGCTGTGCTGGAATGGTCTATGCTTTTTTCTTGTGTTCTGTATGTCAGGTGTCCGGATCAGTAAGCGGGGATGCTGTCTGGAATGTCTATGCTTTTCTTGTGTTCTGTATAGGTCCGTGATCATAAAGCGGTGAGTGCTGTGCTGGAATAGTCTATGCTTTTTCTTGTTTTCTGTAGTCCAGGTCGTATCAGTAACGCGGGGATGTGCTGTGCGCTGGAATAGTCTATGCTTTTCTTTGTGTTCTTATGTCAGGTCCTGTATCAGTAAGCGGGGAGGCTGTGCTTGGAATAGTCTATTGCTTTTCTTGTGTTCTGTATGTCAGGTCGTATCAGTAAAGCGGGGTGCTGTGCTGAATAGTCTGTTGCTTTTCTTGTGTTCTTTATGTCAGGTTCGTATCAGTAAAGGGGGGAGTGCTGTGCTGAAATGTCTGTGCTTTTCTTTGTGTTCTGTATTCAGGTTCCGTATCAGTAATGCGGGGAGTTGCTGTGCTGGAATAGGTCTTATTTTCTTGTTTCTGTATGTCAGTCCCGTATCAGTAACAGCGGGGAGTGCTGTGCTGGAAATGTTCTATGCTTTTCCTTGTGTTCTGTATTTCCGGTCCGTATCGTAAAGCGGGAGTGCTGTGCTGGATAGTCTATGCTTTTTCTTGTGTTCTGTTTGTCAGTGTCGTATCAGTAGCGGGGAGTGCTGTGCTGGAATTTCTATGCTTTTTCTTGTGTTCTGTATGTCAGGGGGGTCCGTAGCATTAAGCTGCGGGAGGCTGTGCTGAATGTCTGATGCTTTCTTGTGTTCTGTAGTCGGTCCGTATCAGTAAAGCGGGGGAGTGCTGTGCTGGAATATCGTGCTTTCCTTGTGTTCTGTATGTCAGGTCCGTATCGTAACGCGGGGAGTGCTGTGCGTATGTTCTATGCTTGTTCTTGTGTTCTTATGTCAGGTCCGTATCAGTAAGCGGGGAGTGCTGTGCTGGAATAGTCTAGCTTTTCTTGTTCTGTATGTCAGCCATCCGTATCCGTAAGCGGGGAGTGCTGTGCTGGAAAATGGTCCTATGCTTTTCTTTGTGTTCTTATGTCAGGTCCGTAATCAGTAAAGCGGGGAGTGCTGTGCTGGAAAGTCCTATGCTTTTCTTGTGTTCTGTATGTCAGGTCCGTATCATCAGTAAGCGGGGAGTGCTGGCTGGATGTCTTTATGCTTTTTCTTGTGTTCTGTATGTCGGTCCGTATCATTAAGCGGGGGAGTGCTGTGCTGGAATAGTCTATGCTTTTCTTGTGTTCTGTATGTCGAGGTCCGTATCAGTAACAGCGGGGAGTGCTGTGCTGGAATAGTCCTATGCTTTTCTTGTGTTCTGTAGTTCAGGTCCGTATCAGTAAAGCGGGGAGGGCTGTGCGGAATAGGTCTATGCTTTTCTTGGTGTCTGTAGTCAGGTCCGTATCAGAAAGCGGGGAGTGCTGTGCTGGAATAGTCTGTGCTTTTCTTGTGTTCTGTAATGTCAGGTCCGTATCAGTAACGCGGGGAGTGCTGGTGCTGAAGGTCTGTGCTTTTCTTGTGTTTCTGTATCAGGGTCCTATCAGTAAAGTGGGGAGTGCTGTGGCTGGAATAGTCTATGTTTCTTTTGTGTTCTGTATGTCAGGTCCCGTATCAGTACACGGGGGAGTGTTGCTGGAATGTTCTATGCTTTTTCTTTTTCTGTTGTTGTCAGTCAGGGCCTTTATAAGCGGGAGTGCTGTTGCTGAATTCTATGCTTTTCTTGTGTTCTGTATTTCAGGTTCGTATCAGTACGCGCGGGAGTGCTGTGCTGATAGTCTATGCTTTTCTTGTGTTTGATGTCAGGTCCTTATCAGTAAAGCGGAGGGACTGTGCTGGAATGGTCTGTGCTTTTTTGTGTTCTGTATGTCCAGTCCGTATCAGTAAAGCGGGGAGTGCTGTGCTGGAATAGTCTATGCTTTCCTTGTGTTCTGTATGTCAGGTCCGTATCAGTAACGCGGGAGTGCTGTGCTGGAATAGTCTATGCTTGTCTGGTGTTCTATATGTCAGGTCCGTATCTGTAAAGCGGGGAGTGCTGTGCTGGAATAGTAGTCTGCTTTCTGGTGTTCTGTATGTCAGGTCCGTATCAGTAAAGCGGGAGTGCTGTGCTGGAATGTCTGTGCTTTTCTTGTGTTCTGTATGTCAGGCAGTCCGTTCAGTACGCGGGATGCTGTGCTGGAACAGTCTATTGCTTTCTTGTGTTCTGTATGTCAGGTTCGTATCAGTAAAGCGGGGAGTGCTGTGCTGGAATAGTTCTATGCTTTTCTTGGTTCTGTATGTCAGGTCCGTATCAGTAACGCGGGGAGTGCTTTGCTGGAATGTCTATGTTTCTTGTGTTTCTGATGTGTCAGGTCCAGTATCATAAAGCGGGGAGTGCTGTGCTGGAATAGTCTATGCTTTTCTTGTGTTCTGTGTGTCAGGTCGTATCAGTAACACGGGGAGTGGCTGTTGCTGGAATAGTTATGCTTTTCTTGTGTTCTGTGTGTCAGGTCCGTTATCAGTAAAGCGGGGAAGGCTGTGCTGGAATGGTCTTGTTTTCTTGTGTTCTGTATGTCAGGTCCGTATCAGTAACCGGGGAGTGCGTGCTGGAATAGTCTATGCTTTTCTTGTGTTCTGTATGTCAGGTCCGTATCAGTAACGCGGGGAGTGCTGTGCTGGAATAGTCTATGCTTTTCTTGTGTTCTGTGTGTCAGGTCCGTATCAGTAAAGCGGGGAGGGCTGTGCTGGAATAGTCTATGCTTTTCTTGTGTTCTGTGTGTCAGGTCCGTATCAGTAACACGGGGAGTGCTGTGCTGGAATACGTGCTTTTCTTGTGTCTTATGTCAGGTCCGTATCAGTAAAGCGGGAGTGCTGTGCTGGAATGTCTTGCTTTTCTGTGTTTCTGTATGTCAGGGTCCGTATCAGTAAAGGGGGAGTGCTGTGCTGGAATAGTCTATGCTTTTCTTGTGTTCTGTGTCAGGGTATCAGTAACAGGGGAGCTGGCTGTGCTGAATAGTCTATGCTTTTCTTGTGTTCTGTTAGTCAGTCCTTATCAGTAAAGCGGGAGTGCTGGCTGGAATATGTCTACTTCTTTCTTGTGTTCTGTATGTCAGGTTCGTATCAGTAAACGGGGGAGTCTGTGCTGGAATAGTTCATGCTTTTCTGTGTTCTGTATGTCAGGTCCGTATCAGTAAAGCGGGGAGGGCTTGTGCGGATGGTCTGCTTTTCTTGTGTTCTGTATGTCAGGTCCGTATCAGTAAAGCGGGGAGTGCTGTGCTGGAATAGTCTATGCTTTTCCTTGTGTCTGTATGTCAGGTCCTTATCAGTAAACGCGGGAGTGCTGTGCTGGAATGTCTATGCTTTTCTTGGTGTTCTATTGTCTAGGTGTCCGTATCAGTAACGCGGGGAGTGCTGTGCTGGAATAGTCATGCTTCTGTGTGTCTGTATTCAGGTCCGTTCAGTAAAGCGGGGGTGCTGTGCTGGAATGTCTTGCTTTCTTGTTTTTTCTGTATGTCAGGTCCGTATCAGAACGGCGGGGAGTGCTGTGCTGGAACAGTCTTATGCTTTTCTTGTTTTGCTGTATCGGTCCGTATCAGTAACGCGGGAGTGCTGTGCTGGATAGTCTATGCTTTCTGTGTTCTGATGTCAGGTCCGTATCAGTAAAGCGGGGAGTGCTGTGCTGGATTGGTCTGTCTTTTCTTGTGTTCTTTGTATGTCAGGTCCGTATCAGTAAGCGGGGAGTGCTGTGCTGGAAGTCTATGCTTTTCTTGTGTTCTGTATGTCGGTCCGTATCAGTAAAGCGGGGAGTGCTGTGCTGAATACTATGTTTCTTTTTGTGTTCTGTATGTCAGGGTCCGTTCAGTAACGCGGGGAGTGCTGTGCTGGATAGTCGATGATTTTCTTGTCTTGTGTTCTGTGTGAGGTCCGTATCAGTAAAGCGGGGGATGCTGTGCTGGATAGAGTCTATGCTTTTTTGTGTTCTGTATGTCAGTCCGTATCAGTAACACGGGGAGTGCTGTGCTGGAATAGTCTATGCTTTTCTTGTGTTCTGTGTCATGGTCCGTATCAGTAAAGCGGGAGTGCTGTGCTGGAATGGTCTATGCTTTTCTTTGTGTTCTGATGTCAGGTCCGTATCAGTAAAGCGGGGAGTGCTGTGCTGGAAGGTCATCTTTCTTGTGTTCTGTATGTCGTCCGTATCAGTAAGCGGGGAGGTGCTGTCTGAATTTCTATGCTTTTCTTGTTCTGTATGTCAGGTCCGTATCAGTAACGCGGGAGGCTGTGCTGGAATAGTCTTGCTTTTCTTGTTCTGTATGCGGTACGTTCAGTAAAGCGGGGGAGTGGCTGTGCTGGAATAGTCTATGCTTTTCTTGTGTTCTGTATGTCAGGTACCGTATCAGTAAGCGGGAGTGCTGTGCTGATAGTCTATGCTTTTCTTGTGTTCTGTGTGTCAGGTCCGTATCAGTAAAGCGGGGGGGCTGTCTGGAATAGTCTAGTCTTTTGTGTTCTGTGTGTCAGGTCCGTATCAGTAAACGGGAGTGCTGTGCTGGAATGGTCTGTGCTTTTCTTTGTGTCTGTATGTCAGTCCGTATCATTAAACGGGGAGTGCTGTGCTGGAATAGTCTATGCTTTTCTGTGTTCTGTGTGTCAGGTCCGTATCAGTAAAGCGGGGAGTGCTGTGCTGGAATGGTCTATTTGCTTTCTTGTGTTCTGTGTTCAGTCAGTCCGTATCAGTAAACGGGGAGTGCTGTGCTGGAATGTCTATGCTTTTCTTGTGTTCTGTATGTCAGGTCCGTATCAGTAAAGCGGAGTGCTGTGTGGAATGGTCTATGCTTTTCTTTGTGTTCTGTATGTCAGGTCCTAATCAGTAGCGGGGAGTGCTGTGCTGAATGTTCTATGCTTTTCTTGTGTTCTGTATGTCGGTCCGTATCAGTAAAGCGGGGAGGTGCTGTGCGGACATAGTCTATGCTTTTCTTGTGTTCTGTATGTCAGGTCCGTATCAGTAAAGCGGGGAGGGCTGTGCTGGAATAGTCTGTGCTTTTCTTGTGTTCTGTATGTCAGGTCCGTATCAGTAACGCGGGGAGTGCTGTGCTGGAATAGTCTATGCTTTTCTTGTGTTCTGTATGTCAGTCCCTATCAGTAAAGTGGGGAGTGCTGTGCTGGAATGTCATCTTCTTTGTTTTCTGTGTATGTCAGGTCCGTATCAGTAACAGGGAGGCTGTTCTGGAATGTTCTATGCTTTTCTTGTGTTCTGTATGTCAGGTCCAGTATCATATAAGCGGGGGGAGTTCTGTGCTGGAATGTCTATGCTTTCTTGTGTTCTGTATGTCAGGTTCGTATCAGTAAACGCGGGGAGTGCTTGTGTAATAGTCTATGCTTTCTTGTGTTCTGGTATTTCAGGTCCGTATCAGTAAAGCGGAGGGCTGTGCTGGAATGGTCTGTGCTTGTCTTGTGTTTCTGTATGTCAGGTCCGTATCTATAAGCGGGGAGTGCTGTCTGGAATAGTCTATGCTTCTTGTGTTCTGTATGTCAGGTCCGTATAACGAGGGAGTGCTGTGCTGGAGAGTCTATGCTTTCTTGTGTTCTATATTGTCGGCAGGTCACGTATCAGTAACGCGGGAGTGCTGTGCGGAATAGTCTATGCGTTCTGGTGTCTGTATGTCAGGTACGTAATCAGTAACGGATGCGTCGAAGGAATAATAGAAGGAAGAAATGTAGTAATCACAAGCGGACGGGGCTTTTCTTTGTTACAGTCGTTCAGTACGCGTGGAAGTGCGTCTTGCTCTTGCTTTTCTTGTGTTCTGTATGTCAGGTCCGTATCAGTAAAGCGGGAGTGCGGTGCTGGAATGTCTATGTTTTCTTGTGTCTGTATGTCAGGTCCGTATCAGTAACGCGGGAGTGCTGTGCTGGAATAGTCTATGATTTTCTTGTTTTCTGTGTGTAGTGTCCGTATCAGTAGCGCGGGAGGGCTGTGCTGGAATTTCTGGTTCTTGTGTTCTGTGTGTCAGGTCCGTACAGTAAACCGGGGATGCTGTGCGGAATGACGTATATGCTTTTCTTGTGTTCTGTTTGCCAGTCCGATCAGTAAAGCGGGAGTGCTGTGCTGGAATGGTCCTCTGCTTTTCTTTTGTGTGCTGTATGTCAGGTCCGTATCAGATTAAAGCGGGGAGTCTGTGCTGGAATGGTCTATATGCTTTTCTTGTGTTCTGGTATGTCAGGTCCGTATCAGTAAGCGGGGAGTGCCTGTGCTGGAATGGTCTATGCTTTTCTTTGTGTTGTATGTCAGGTCCGTATCAGTAAACGCGGGAGGGCTGTGCTGGAATATCGTGCTTTTCTGTTGTTCGTATGTCAGGTCCGTATCAGTAAACGCGGGGAGTTGCTGTGCGAATAGTCTATGCTTTTCTTGTGTCGTTATGTCAGTCCGTATCAGTAAGCAGGGGAGTGCTGTGCTGGAATAGTCTATGCTTTTTTGTGTTCTGTAGTGTCAGGTCGTACAGTAAAGCGGGGAGGGGCTGTGCTGGAATAGTCTATGCTTTCTTGTGTTCTGTGTGTCAGGTCCGTATCAGTAACAGGGGGTCTGTGCTGGAATGGTCTGCTTTTTTGTGTTCTGTATGTCGGTCCGTATCAGTAAGCGGGGAGTGCTGTGCTGAATAGTCTATGCTTTCTTGTGTCTGTGTTCAGGGTCCGTAGTAAAGCGGGGAGTGCTAGTGCTTGGAATGGTCTATGCTTTTCTGTGTTCTATGTTCAGGTCCGTATCAGTAACACGGGGAGTGCTGTGCTGGAATGTTCTATTCTTTCTTGTGTTCTGTATGTCAGGTCGCGTATCAGTAAGCGGGGAGTGCTGTGCTGGATAGTCTTGTCTTTCTGTGTTATGTGTATGTCTGTTCGTTCAGTAACGCGGGGAGCTGTGCTGGAATAGTTTATGCTTTCTTGTGTTCTGTATGTCAGGGTCCGTATCAAAGTAAGCGGGGAGGGCTGTTCTGGAATGGTCTATTGCTTTTTTGTGTTCTGTATGTCAGGTCCGTATCAGTAAAGCGGGGAGTGCTGTGCTGGAATAGTCTATGCTTTCCTTGTGTTCTGTATTCAGGTCCGTATCAGTAACGCGGGGAGTGCTGTCGGAATAGTCTTGCTTTCTGTGTTCTTAGTTCAGTCCGTATCAGTACGGGGGTATTGCTGGTCTGGAATAGTCTATGCTTTCTTGTGTTTTCTGTATGTCAGGTCCGTATCAGTAAAGCGGGAGTGCTGTGCTGGAATGGTCTGTGCTTTTCTTGTGTTCTGTATGTCAGGTCGTATCAGTAACGCGGGGAGGTTGCTGTGTGCTGGACATGGTACTATGCTTTTCTTGTGTTCGTATGTCCGAGTCCGTATCAGTAGCGGGGAGTGCTGTGCTGGAATAGTCTATGCTTTCTGTGTTCTGTATGTCAGGTCCGTATCAGTAAGCGGGAGGCTGTGCTGGAATGGTCTGTGCTTTTCTTTGTGTTCTGTATGTCAGGTCCTATCAGTAACGCGGGAGTGCTGTGACTGAAAGTCTATGCTTTTCTTGTGTTCTGTATGTCAGGTCCGTATCAGTAAAGCGGGGAGTGCTGTGCTGGAATAGTCTATGCTTTTCTTGTGTCTGTATGTCAGCATGTCCGTATCAGTACGGAGTGCTGTGCTGGAATGTCTATGTTTCTTGTGTTTCTGTTGTCAGGTCCGTATCAGTAAAAGCGGGGAGGCTTGCTGGAATAGTCTATTATTTTTTCTTCTTGTTTTGTCTGTGGTCAGGTCCGTATCAGTAAACGGGGAGTGCTGTGCTGATAGTCTATGCTTTTCTTGTGTTCTTTGTCAGGAGGTCCGTATCCATAAAAGCGGGGGAGTTGCTTGGCTGGAATGGTCTATGCTTTTCTTGTGTTCTGTATGTCAGGTCCGTATCAGTAAAGCGGGAGTGCTGTGCTGGAATGTCTAATGCTTTTTTGTGTTCTGTCTGTCAGGTCCGTATCAGTAAAGCGGGGAGATTGCTTTGCGGAATAGTTCTTGCTTTTCTTGTGTTTCGTATGTCAGGTCTTATCAGTAAACGCGGGAGTTCTGTGCTGGAATGTCTCTATAGCTTTTTTCTGTGTTCTGTATGTCAGGTCCTATATCAGTAAAGCGGGCAGTGCTTGTGCTGGTGTCCTGCTTTTCTTGTGTTCTGTATGTCAGGTTCGTATCAGTAACGCGGGGAGTCATTGTGCTGGAATAGTTCTAGCTTTTTCTGTGTTCTGTATGTCATGAGGTCCGTATTCAGTAAACGGGGAGGGGCTGTGCTGGAATGGTCTGTGCTTTTCTTGTGTTCTGTATGTCAGGTTCCGTATCAGTAAAGCGGGGAGTGCTGTGCTGGAATAGTCTATGCTTTCTTGTGTTCTGTATTCAGGTCCGTTCAGTAACGGGGAGTAGCTGTGCTGGAATAGTCTATGCTTTCTGTGTTCTTATGTTCAGGTCCGTATCAGTAAGGGATGTGCTGTCTGGAATAGTCTATGTCTTTCTGGTGTTCTGTATGTCAGGTCCGTATCAGATAAAGCGGGGAGTTGCTGTGCTGGATGTCTTGGCTTTCTTTGTTCTGTATGTCAGGTCGTATCAGTAAGCGGAGTGCTGGGCTGGAATAGTCTATGCTTTTCTTTGTGTCTGTATGTCAGGTCCGTATCAGTAAAGCGGGAGTGCTGTGCTGGAATAGTCTATGCTTTCTTGTGTTCTGTATGTCAGGTCCGTATCAGTAAAGCGGGAGTGCTGTGCTGGAATGGTCTTGCTTTTCTTGTGTTCTGTATGTTCAGGGGTGGTGTTGCCGGTATCAGTAACGCGGGAGTGCTGTGCTGAATAGTCTATGCTTTTCTTTGTGTCTGTATGTCAAGTCCGTATCAGTAAACGCGGGAATGCTGTGCTGGAATAGTCCTATGCTTTCTTGTGTTCTGTATGTCAGGTCCGATCAGTAACGCGGGGATTGCTGTGCTGAATGGTCTATGCTTTTCTTGTGTTTGTGTGTCAGGTCCGTATCAGTAAAGCGGGGAGGGCTGTGCTTGAATAGTCTATGCTTTTCTTGTTTCTGTGTGTCAGGTCCGTATCAGTAAACGGGGGAGTGCTGTGCTGGAAAGGTCTATGCTTTCTTGTGTCTGTATGGTCAGTCGTCCTCTCAGTAAAGCGGGGAGTGCTGTGACTGGATAGTCTCTAGCTTTTCTGTTTCTGTAGTCAGGTCCGTATCAGTAAAGCGGGGAGTGCTGTGCTGGAATGGTCTATGCTTTTCTTGTGTCTGTATTGCTAGTCCGTATCAGTAAAGGCGGGGAGTGACCTGTGCTGGATGTTCTTGCTTTCTTGGTTTCTTATGTCAGGTCCCGTATCATAAGGCGGGGAGGTGCTGTGCTGGAATAGTCTAGGGACTTTTCTGTGTTTCTGTATTCAGGTTCCGTATCAGTAACGGGATGCTGTGCTGGAATAGTGTACTGCTTTTCTTGGTTCTGTATGTCAGGTCGTACAGTAAAGCGGGAGGCAGTGCTGTGCCTGGAATAGGTCTTATGCTTTCTTGTACGGTCTGTATGTGTCAGGTTTCGTATCAGTAACGCGGCGGCCTGTGCTGGACTTAGTCTATGCTTTTCTTGTTCTCTGTGTGTCAGGTGTCGTATCAGACACGTGGAGTGCTGTGCTGGAATGGTCTGGGCTTTTCTTGTGTTTGGTATTGTTCAGGTTCCGTAGTCAGTAAAGCGGTGGAGGTCTGTGCTGAATGGTCTAGCTTTTCTTGTTTCTGTAGTGCAGGTCGTATCATATAAGCGGGGAGTGCTGTGCTGGAATAGGTCTATGCTTTTCTTGTGTTCTGTAATGTAGTCCGTATCAGTAAAGCGGGAGTGCTGTGACTGAATGTCTATGCTTTTCTGTGTTGCTTAGATCCGGTCCGAATATCAGTAAGGCGGCGGAAGTGTGTGCTGGAACTGTCTATGCTTTTCTTGTGTTCTGTATGTCAGGTCCCGGATCCAGTAAAGCGCGTGGAGTGCGTGCTGGAATAGTTTATGCTTTTCTTGTCTGTATGTCAGGTTCGTATCAGTATGTAAGCGGGGAGGGCTTGCTTGAATAGCTATGCTTTTTTCTTGTGTTCTGTAGTCAGGTCCCGTATCAGTAAGCGGAGACATCGTGCTGTGACTGGAAAGGTCTAGGGCTTTTCTTGCTTGTGTTCTGTAATGTCAGGTCCTACCGTAAAGCGGGTGGAGTGCTGTGCTGGATAGTCTAGCTCGTTCTTGTGTTCTGTATTAGGGTCCGTTCAGTAAAGGGGGGGAAGTGCTGTGCTGGAATGTCTAGCTTTTCTTGTGTTCTGTATGTCAGGTGCCGTATCAGTAAGTGGGGAGTGCTGTGCTGAATAGTCTATGTTTTTTTCTTGTGTTCTGTAGTCCAGGCAGGTCCGTATCAGTAAGCACCGGGGATGCTGTGCTTTAAATGGTCTATTGCTTTCTTGTGTTCTTTGTCAGGGGCCGTATCATCAGTAAAGAGGGCGGATGGGCTGTGCTTAATAGGTCTCATGCTTTTCTTGTGTTCTGTTGTTCAAGTCCGTATCAGTAAGCACGGGGAGTGCTGATCTGGAATAGTCCTTATTGCTTTTCTTGTGTTCTGTATGTCAGGTCCGTATCAAGTTAACAAGCGGGGAGTGCTGTGACTGGCATGTCTACTGTTTTCCTTGGGTTTCTGTAGGTCAGTCCGTATCAGTAAAAGCGGGGGAGTGCGTGTGCGGAGAAATGGTCTATCTTTTCCGTGTTTTTCTGTTCTGTCTGCTGGTTTGTTTTGTTAATGGGCTGCTGTTCTGTCGGTGCTTTTCTGCTGGTCTTCTTTGGTTCTGTGTATCTGCTGTTCTGTCTGTTGTTCATTGGGGCTGTAGTCTGGTCCTGGGTCGGCTGCTTTTGCTTGCTTGCTGTTTCTGTCTGTCTGC
>WSYH01003034.1:23572-73939 GCA_036426205.1 Ascaphus truei
TCATGTCTTTGAACGTGGTAAGTTCCTAGATACATGTCGTGGTGCCTTTAGTGCATGAGGAAATGCGTTTGGATGTGTCGCTGTGCTTGGTGTGAATGGTCTGTGTCGGTGTGTCGTGTGTGTTCGTGTAGTGATGTGCATGTGGTGCCTGTCCTGTTGCATAGTACGTGCTGGTGGTGTAGTGCTTGTGTCGTGGTGTGAACTAGTGTCTATGCTGTGTTGCTGTCCTTGTGTTCGCGGTAGTGTGTGCGATGAATATTCATGTTTACTCTTTTTAGGTATCTGTAAGCGGGGAGTGCCTGGCGTGGCTGGAATAGTCTATGCTTTTCTTGTGTTCTGTAGTGTCAGGGAGTCCGTATCAGTAACACGGGAGTGCTGTCTGGAATAGTCTATGTTTCTTGTGTTCTGTTGTGTCAGTCCGTATCAGTAAGCGGGGAGGGCTGTGCTGGAATAGTCATGCTTTTCTTGTGTTCTTGTGTCAGGTCCGTATCAGTAACCGGGAGTGGCGTGCTGGAATAGTCTATGCTTTTCTTGTGTTCTGTTGTCGGGTCCGTATCAGTAAAGCGGGGATCTGTGTGGAATGGTCTAGCTTTTCTTGTGTTCTGTATGTCAGGTCCGTATCAGTAAACGGGGAGTGCTGTGCTGGAAGTCTATGCTTTTCTTGTGTTCTGTATGTCAGTTCCGTATCAGTAAACGCGGGGAGTGCTGTGCTGGAATGTCTTGCTTTTTCTTGTGTTCTGTATGTCAGGTCCGTATCATAACGCGGGGAGGGCTTGTGCTGGAATAGTCTGTGCTTTTCTTGTGTTTGTATGTGCAGGTCCGTATCAGTAACGGGGAGTTGCCTGTGCTGGAATAGTCTATGTCTTTTCTGTGTTCTGTATGTCAGTTCCGTATCAGTAAAGCGGGGGAGTGCTGTGCTGGAATAGTCTATGCTTTTCTGTGTGTTCTGTTTGTCAGGTCCGTATCAGTAAACGGGGAGGGCTGTGCTGGAATAGTCTATGCTTTTCTTGGTTCTGTATGTCAGTCCGTATCAGTAACGGGAGTGCTGTGCTGGAATGTCTGTGCTTTTCTTGTGTTCTGTATGTCAGGTCCGTATCAGTAAAGCGGGTTGCTGTGCTGGCATAGTCTATGCTTTTCTTGTGTTCTGTTGTCAGGTCCGTATCAGTAAAGCGGGGAGTGCTGTGCGAAATGGTCTATGCTTTTCTTGTGTTCTGTAGGTCAGTCCGTATCAGTAAGCGGGGATGCTGGTCTGTAAGTTCTATGCTTTTCTTGTGTTCTGTATGTCAGGTCCGTATCAGTAAGCGGGAGCTTCTGAATAGTCTATTCTTTTTCTTGTGTTCTGTATGTCAGGTATCGTATCAGTAAACGGGGAGTGCTGTGCTGGAATAGTCTATGCTTTTCTTGTGTTCGTATGTCAGTGTATCAGTAAAAGCGGGGAGTGCTGTGCTGAATAGTCTATATGCTTTTCTTGTGTTCTGTATGTTCAGGTGTATCAGTAAGCGGGGAGGTGTGCTGGAATAGTCTATGCTTTTCTTTGTTTCTGTGTGTCAGGTCGATCAGTAAGCGGGCGGGCGTGCTTGCTGGAATGTCTATGCTTTTCTTGTGTTCTGTATGTCAGGTCGTATCAGTAAAGCGGGGAGGGCTGTGCTGGAATGGTCTATTGCTTTTCTTGTGGTCTGTAGTGTCAGGTTTGTATCAGTACAGCGGGGAGTGCTGTGCTGGTTCTATGCTTTTCTTGTGTTCTGTATTCAGGTCCGTATCAGTAAACGGGGAGTGCTGTGCTGGAATGGTCTAGCTTTTCTTGTGTTCTGTTGTCAGGTCCGTATCATAAAGCGGGGGAAGCTGTGCTGGAATAGTCTAGCTTTTCTTGTGTTCTGTATGTCAGGTCCGTATCATAAAGCGGGAGTGCTGTGCTGGAATAGTCTATGCTTTTCTGTGTTCTGTATGTCGGGTCTTATCATAAAGCGGGGAGTGCTGTGCTGGAATAGTCTACTGCTTTTCTTGTGTTTCTGTAGTCAGGTCCGTACAGTAAAGCGGAGAGTGCTGTGCTGGAATAGTCTATGCTTTTTCTGTGTTCTGTATGTCAGGTCGGTCCGTCTCAGTAAAGGGGGAGTGCTGGGCTGGAATGGTCTATTGCTTTTCTTGTGTTCTGTATGTCAGGTCCCGTATCAGTAAAGCGGGGAGTGCTGTGCTGGAATAGTCTATTGCTTTTTCTTGTTTTCTGTATGTCAGGTCCGTATCAGTAAAGCGGGGAGTGCTGTGCTGGAATATCTATGCTTTTCTTTGTGTCTGTATGTCAGGTCCGTATCAGTAAGCGGGGATTGCTGTGCTTGAATGGTCTATGCTTTTCTGTTGTTCGTTCTGTATGTCAGGTCCGTATCAGTAAAGCGGGGAGTGCTGTGCTTTAATGGTCTATGCTTTTCTTGTGTTCTGTATGTCAGGTCCGTATCAGTAAAGCGGGGAGTGCTGTGCTGGAATAGTCTATGCTTTTCTTGTGTTCTGTATGTCAGGTCCGTATCAGTAAAGCGGGGAGTGCTGTGCTGGAATGGTCTATGCTTTTCTTGTGTTCTGTATGTCAGGTCCGTATCAGGTCCAATGACTTCCTGTGTTGTCCTATTTTTGATTATGTAATCGGTGGCTGTGCTAATCAGTACGGCCCCAGGTCCCTGTCATTGTATATGCACGGAAATAAAGGGGGTTTCTACAAGAAAAGCACAGCGGTAGGGATATCTTGAATGGAAAATCAAATAAAGAACAGTATATAAAAAAAATACTTCTATCAAGTCATACAATTGTAGAGAAATCCCCGTGTAACTGTCCTGGAAATCTGCCTTGTATTGTATTGTATGTCTTTATTTATATAGCGCCATTAATGTACATAGCGCTTCACAGTAGTAATACATGTGGTAATCAGATAAATAACAGATAATATAAATAACAGATCATGGGGATAAGTGCTTCAGACATAAAAGTAACATTAAGGAAGAGGAGTCCCTGCCCCGAAGAGCTTACAGTCTAATTGGTAGGTAGGGAGAACGTACAGAGACAGTAGGAGGGAGTTCTGGTAAGTGCGTCTGCAGGGGGCCAAGCCTTATGTACAGTATCATGTGTTCAGAATATCCACAGTGCTATTCATATGCTTCTTTAAGCAAGTGTGTCTTAAGGTGGGTCTTAAAGGTGGATAGAGAGGGTGCTAGTCTGGTACTGAGGGGAAGGGCATTCCAGAGGTGTGGGGCAGTCAGTGAAAAAGGTTTTTAGGCGCGAGAAGATGTGTAGCTCTGCAGTGTTCTGGAATGTCCTCATCTTGCAGAACAGCCTGAAAGTAAATGTATAGAGAGGTAAACAGGTCAAAAATACAAATATTCAGGTAAACAAAGTGAAACTATATTACGATACATTTTGCTCTCAATATGCAGGGTGGCATTTGTGATAAGATGGAGCTCATTTCTCGCACTTGTCTGTGGGATGGAAAATCAGTGTACCCAGGAGCAGTGGCGTAGCTATGCGCGGGCCCCCGGGTAAACTTATTTCAGGGCCCCCATTATATGTGAACGTATTCCCTAGATTCAAAATTAAATATACCGCACACATATAAATACGGATTAAATATAAAACATAGATTACTCATGTACTCACCATTTACTTTTAAGTCAGAAGTTCTGTTTTTTTGCACTTTTCGCTCAGCAAAGACGTCAATGATGGGATCCATTAGGCCCGAGAGCGCGGCAAATGTATATGGGGCGGACATTTTTTCCGCCCCCAAATTTTGCCGCCCTAGGTCCGGGCCTAATGGGAAATGCGCCACTGGGTAAAGTAGAGGATGGGAACCTCTCTGCTCCCGTCCACAATGAGAGTCTGTAGCTTTTTCCCCTCAAATACTATTGGACTTTTTCTCCAAAGTTGTGTATAATTCACTATACACAATAAATAAATCAGCATAGTCATATAAGATAATATTTTTTTCTCCCTCCCCTCATCCGCTCCTGATCCTCTCATATCCCTCCTCATCATCATCCCTACTCATCATCATCCTCCTTCCTCATCTCTCCTCATCAACATCATCAGCTCTCCCCCTCATCATCTCCACCATCAGCTCTCCCCCTCATAATCATCATCATCATCATCATCATCAGCTCTGCCCTTCATCATCAGCTCTCTCCCCTTCATCATCATCATCATCTCTCCCTCCTCCTCCATCCCTACCTGCGGGTGGTAATAGTGACAGGCGGGGGAGATGGTATGCGGCGGCGGCGGCGGCGGCGGCGGGCCCCCGGCATTATACAGAGGATAAGCCGGCAGAGGAATGAGCAGCTGCTATAGAGGCTGAGGAGGACGGCGGGGAGGAGCGGAAGAAAGACTTCTGGGTCAGAGCGCCAGAGCGCACTCCTCACCGGATCCTCCTCTGTAGCAGCTGCTCAGTCCTCCGCTGGCTTAGCCTCTGCTTAATGCTGGGGGCCCGCTGCCGCCGCATACCATCTCCCTGCACCTGTCTATCTGAAGAGTGAGATGGGGCGCCTACGGGGGGGGGGGGGGGGGGAGCAGATCCCCCAAGAAAGTAGGCCCCCTTGCCTGGACTGCCCGGGCTATAGGGACGCCCATCCAAAAAAAAAACCCAGAGAAGCGTGGGACGTATCACTAATGGAGATTGGTGATACGTTCCCCGCTCCCCGGTTCTTTTAGGGTGCTGACTGTGGAGGATATCTGAATGATATCCCGTGCCAGGGTTCTGAGTGGAGGAGTATACTGATCTCATACTATTTCTGAACCTACTCACCATTACCACCTCCTACTCACCATTACCACCTCCTGCTCACCATTACCACCTCCTACTCACCATTTCCACCTCCTACTCACCATTACCACCTCCTGCTCCCCATTACCACCTGGGTTCATTTATTCCACATTCTTAGTAACTTATCACATTTATCTCGTGTTTGACACTTATGGTATATCTGTGCTTCACCATTAAAGCTCTTCTAATCACTGTACATGTTTTATTTCAGTTATTCCCTATATCAGTGTTGAGCGCCGCACTGTTTTCTTGTATATAGCTACGCTCTGCCCAGGACACTGGGGAGGGGAGGCAGGAAAGATACTGGGAGAACAACCCTACATTGAAACAGTGAGCAGGGGTGAGAGAACCAATGTTTTACTGGGGTGCGGCACGTTACAGAATGTTGTAGTTTGGGGTTATATCAATATGCTGTGAAAATGCTTCACAGTGCTGGGGAAGAGATCAGCTCCACTTAAATCAATGGTAATTAGCACAGGGAAGCAGGTTGGTAGCATAGTTGCGTATATGGGGCTGCATTGTACATAACGGTGAACATGAGATGACGCACGCTAAATGCCCCAATCAATATGTTCTGTTTCACTTTTTGTTATTTTATTTTACAGCTAGAACTTGTATTCTGTTGAAGATGTTACCTGCTGCTATAAAGTATGTGTTTCTTTTGTTAGTGGCAATTTGTGCATCATTGAAATTCTATTTGATTTGTATTATCAGAAGTTGCTTCAACACTTCTTAGGCTGCGTCCCCGCTAGCGCTGAGCTCGCTGAGCGGGCGGCGCTTGGCGAGGTGACTTGCATATAAATATATATGCAAGTCCCTGCTCACGCGATGCACGCGCGCATATGCGCGTGCACACACGCTCACCGGCGCTCTGCGCTTACATAAACACATTTTTCTGACTTCCAAGCGCGCTCAGCTTCCCCTGCATCGTCCCTCCCCCTCTCCACCCGTGAGTGCTTGCGAAATTTTAAAGGACAACCTGCGCTCATGCTTGGAGAGCTCTCCAAGCATGAGCGCGCTCAGCGCCAGCGGGGACAAAGCCTTACAGTGCAGGAAATAGAAGGCATAGGAACTGGTATGTCACAGTCCCTTAAAGCCTAGAGCTTATTGTGGTGACTTAGGTTCATAGAAATAAAATGAGAAGACAACATCAGAAGGACACCCGCCAGAGGCATTAAGACTAAGACCACTCTTATGTTGAGGGTGGAAAGGAGGGAGATAGGGGCTCTGGGAGCATGGACAACAGGAGCAAATAGCAGCACATATAGCATAAGGGACAAAAGAGATGGATGAAAGATAGTGTTTTACTTATTGACCTAACAAATGACATCCTACCATTGTCAGTCACATGCCAGCACACGCACAGTTAATTGAACAGAACAAAGGGACACTATGCATACATAAAATACTTATTATTATTATTATTATTATTATTATTATTATAATTCAGCTGGTATTCTAAAATCAAAGTGTTTTTTTTAAGGTGGAATATGGATTTTGATTCCAAATGTGTGTAATTCTAAGTCCTAGTAACTCTTTTGGTCCTGGGGAAATGCAGACTTGGAGGTTGTGATACCCTTTAGGTGACAAGCATTCTTTGTAGATGAGATTATACACGAGGTTCCAAAAGCTTAGTATAATATAATTTCCTCTTTGAAGAACTCCGTCCCTAAACGATACAGTATCACAGCCCGCAACAATTCCTAATTCATTGGAGAATCTGATTGCAATGAAACATACTGGAGTATATGTATTAAAGTCTCCTTGCTACAAATCTGGTTGAAAAGCATATATTGATAAAGGGGGTACAGCTGGTTTGCACTGAGCTGGTCCCCGACTTTAATAAACGGACCCCAGTGAATCCTCCCAAACTAGTACTAACTGGTGGGGAGTATTAAAACGATACTGTGCCAAGATGTGAAAAAATATTCTGGCAAACGAAAGTTTAAATATTGATACACACACAGAAGGAGAGGTGTAGCCTGGTGATTGCGCTTATACCACCCACTTCATATTGTGAGTCACACTGCTTTAAAGAGGAAAAAAACTTGCCACCTGTTTGTATTACAGTGCGTATTCTGACTGCCATGGGGGGATGTTCGTCATTTTGCTACTTTGTGTGTCAGGGATGACACGTACTTAGTAACAACATTATAGAAAGAGCAAATATAGATCTGCTTTCCTGTGACTTTGTTTCATATCTCTGTACCCAGAATGAGTAGAACTTAAGTTCTATTAATGGTCATTTTACAAAGTTACATAGTAGATGAGGTTGAAAAAAGACATACGTCCATCAGGTTCACCCTGTGCTAAATTTAGACGACAGATACTTTATCCTGTTTTCTTACTTACAGTATATTGATCCAGGGGAAGGCAAACAAAAAACCCCAGTGACATACTGCTGCGGCAGAGTTTATTCGAGCATTTGCCCGTTCTCTGCCGCAGCAGTAGCCTGGCGCGCGCCCGAGAGTGACGGGCGCGCGCCGAAGCAGCGGAAGAGCGCCCTCCGATCGGGGCGCTCTCCCTACCGCTGCCGGGTCCGCCGGGTCCCCCGGAACCCCCTGCCGCTGTCCACCAGGGCTCCCTCGGGGAGCCCCTGGACGCGCGTGCAGGGGGCGCACGCTCCCGAAGACGCGTGACCACGCGTCTATGACGCGCGGCACGCCGAGGGGCGGCCACTAGCAAGCCGGGAGATTTCCCGGCTTGCGGTACCGACCACACTCGAATAAAGTGTGTCGGTACTGTATCATCCAATGATATCTCATAAGGGGAAAAATAAATTCCTTCCTGACTCCAAATATCGTGTTGGATCCAAATACAGGCTTTCTAATGGAATCCCTTTTAGACAGGGGTTAAGGCCCTGTCACATGTCTCCCGCATTTGTGGGTAGCTCGGGCAAGCCATGGCTGAAGTCCATCCCTCCACTCTCACTCAAGATGTGCCTGTGGCTCGAGTGAGAATGGGTGGAAGGAGATAACCTCCAGTAACGCTGGATTGGAGCCCTGTCTCCAGGTGACCTTCACTCCTACCATTTCGGGCCATTATCTGGTACTCAGGAGATGAATTACAGGGTAGAGGGTTGCTACCTTTCTAGCACTTTGTAGCCACAATTTGTGACCGTTGTTCAGGAGTACACCGGTGACCCAGTGCTTGTGGCTGTTGCAGATAACCAGTCCCTGCTTCAGAAGGTGCTGGAATTCAGCACGCTTTAGTCACTCCAGGAGGACCTTTCCCAAGCAGTCTTTCCCTGATGTGTTTAGCTTCCTCCCCTCTGTGGAGGACTCTTCGTTCAAGCTCCTCTTTTCATTTTACCAAGTCTTCTTTAAACTGCTTGACCATGGGTTTTCCCTGCGTCGGGCGATCTTTTCTTCCTCGATACTAGGGTGACCACTTGCATCTTGTTCTGTATCCATGATCACGGCTGGTTCAACCTGGGCACAGAGTTTTTATCCACACTGATTAACTCTTGTGGCATCTCTGTTTGGTAGTCAGTAGACATCGTCTTTATGGTATTACTTTTTCCAATTCTTCAATATGTGGGGAAGTCCCACATGATGTCTGTCAAAGTTTCCCTACTGTGCTAGAGCCACCTGGAAGTTCATTTTGTACCAGGGAAACCCTGGCCTACAGCTTCCTTATCCATCACGGGCTTACTCACAAAAAGTACGATACCCTTATCCAAAGAGCGGATCCCTAAGTACAAGTATATCAGACTTTTTGTCGTTCTCAAACCTGTAGTCTTGTGCCTTTTCCCCTTTCAAAGATGATTGGGCAACTACAGTTGCATCTTTAGGGTGGGATCACAGACACAGTCTTAATCTAGCCAAAGCTGGAATCCTTATAGGGGCTATGTTCATTGTCAGGAAACTGGTTTGGGCCCCGTGGCTGCGGTAATAGTACTGAATTTGTATTGTCCATCTCAGTCAGAATTTGATTATTTTGCTCTGGGTTTGTTGGACCGCCGGTTGTAGCACTGGGACGGTACTGTGGATGCGCTTATAGCAATGCACAGCTTGCTTGGTTGTGACGTAGCACTGTCACGGGAGACCAGATATTTACACCTTTTTACCGGGATCAATCACTGAGCAAAACAAGATAGTAATACAAATGGTCATTTATTCCATAGAAACAGATGTACACACGGTGGGTAACAAAATACAAGAGAAAACACACTTACTGGGGGTCTGGGCTAAAAAAACTAGACTTTTCTAGGTGAAATACGAGGTAAAACAAAGTCTTTAGGTTGACCGGGACTTGTCCCGAAATGTCCTGGAACACAAAATCGGCCTGAAGTTCCTGACGCCACCGCTGTATCTGCTCCGGAGCTGCCAAAACCCCATGACCGGGAGATAGTATCAAACATCCTGGTACTCTTTTCGGCTTGCAATCCCAGCTGCGGCCACTACGTGCTATTCCCAGAACTTGGCCCAGAAAAGTGGGACTTAGAAAATTTCTCGCCTATAAACTTCTGAAGCCGGCTCGCGTCTATTTCTCTCTGAGCATCTTTTGGTGTTTTCGAATTTGCCGTTGCAGTCTTGGTGCTTAGGATTGGCTACCGGATTTCTTGTAGTATTTAGCTTCATTCATGAAATACTCCAGCCAATCCGAGCGTCAGAGAAATCCTACCAGCCTATCAGAGCGTTGCCTGTCTAAACAGGGCAAGCATGAATTCGGATTCTGACAAGGGCATACGCCAACCCGGCACCTCTGCCATTTGTCAGTCAGAAGCCCCCCGCTGGGTTAGGCTCCTCAGTCTGGCTTGGGGCAAATGGTGGTCCGGGCCCGCCATTCATCCCAGGACATGGGTACTTGAGCCCAGCCCCAGTGCCCAAATGGCTTTCACACCTTGGCAACCTCTGAGGCTTTCATGTCCAGGACCCGAGCAGACTTGACGGCACCAAGCTTGGTAGCCAAATGGTCTCTCGGAACCACAGACCTTAAACACAATGTTAATAAACATATTTTCACGTTTTTTTCTAAGTCCTTTAGGTACAGGGATTGACTGAAAAGACGCGCATGTTCATTCTCAGCCGCCCTAGCCCTTCCTATAGAGAAAACTGTTTCTAAGTAGAACGAAATAACGCTTAGGTTCATTTTCCGGGCTACATTCAAAATACATTAAAAACTGGTCTTAGACGTAAAAACATCCTTGCACCTTATGCCTGGTTGGAGCACCCCAGAACTCCTATACCGGTTCTGGTGATCAGGGCATATACTGGGGACCCCCAAAAATTGACGGTACCCGGGATACACATATCCCTATGCCCCCATTTACCTTTCTGGTCTGTGCTGAAGCAGGGAAACCTGGCGGTGAGTCACTTAACTGTTTTCAAGGGAACATTTTGACCAGGGTGGTGTGTCTACATGTCCCCGGGAATCTGACCTGATTCCCGGATTAATTTTTGGGGTGTCCAGCAACTCTGGACCCCGGCTACCTAGACACAATCTGACAACACTTTTACCGCAGCCCCCCCCCCCCCCCCCATCCCCCTTGAATCTCATAGCCTCTCTATCTCCACTGGTTAGCGCTCTTGGAAAGGTAAAACTCACATACATTCTTTATTGTCATACAATCACATGCATTTCACGTACAACAGATGGGTCCAAGAGCTGACACTCTAAACTCCACAATATGGCACAGAGGTGGACAGGCATAATACCTTTATTGATGGCCTGGTTACCCCATCACCGTCACAAGCACCTACCTCCGATTAACACAAGCAGCTGCCTTCATTTTCCTGTAGTAACTTTGCTGACCCTTCCTCACATTTGTCTGGACCACAACTACCGATTGTTTCAAATGTTCCTACGTCTTTCTTTGTAGTTGCATTCTCCACATTGACTGGACAAGGCAGGCGGCTTTAGTTTGGCGATAAAGCTGGCGAGTTTAAATTCCTCGGTAAGCAGCCTGCATGACGAGCGTCGCAGAGCGTGTTCGCTGGAACCTCTCTCTCCATGGGCGAGAGCTCGGCTATTTGCGCTATTTTTCAAGTTAAACTTGTAGGGTACAATGTACTTCCTAAAAGGAAACATCGAAGTATAAAACTAGTAGTGTTTCTCAACATATTGCTTAAAAATATTTTCAGGGTTTTAGTTGTATTTAACTATTATAATAGCTTTAATAGTATTATAATTATTTAAATAATTTTTCATACTTTGTATAATATTTCCTAGTTATTTAAAGGGCCAGTTTCCAATACAGAAATCATTTTTTCACCCCACCTCTATTTTTTTTACATGGGTGTGAAGCAGGGGGTGTCCGGAGCTTGACCGTGTTCATTTCCGCTCCACGACCCCTTTCTTCCCAGCATACATACCAGGCAAAGTGCAGTCAGTTCCAATCCTCTAGGGGAAACAAAATGGAGGTGTAAATCTCTTGCGTTATGCTGGCCAATAGGAAGCTCATTGTGGCTTCCTATTGGCCCGCGCTATGTGAGGGATTTAAACCAGGAAGTACTGGCGACACGATTCCCGGTAAGTAACTCAGGAAGCAGGGGACCTCCTGCGTCCCACCCATGTTAAGAAATTATGCATTCAACAGGGAACCTTTGATATAATTAAAAAATAAAATAAAAAATAAACAAATCCAAATTCAGCACCAAAACCAAGCAACTAAAACCAAATCAAAACCAGAAATTCACTGAAAGTGCCCATCCTGAACTTGGCACCTTTCAGGCACAGAGAAGATCCAAGTGCAGATTACCATGACTCACAGAAACAATCTGGGAATGTATCGATGCTGCTCCATGCCAAAACAAAGCTCCATGAATGAGGACCAGTGTGTTGCTCAACCAACGAGCTACTTATCATGGGAGGTTCAAGTAAAAGACTGGGTGGGTGATGAAAACTCTATAGACTTGCCTCAGTATGTTATCTGATAAGATTTAACAAATAAAATGTGGAATATAAAAGGAATCCCTCTGAGAGCATTCTATCCTACACTCACATCCATCTGTTCCACCGCAAGACCGAAGTCAAGGATCTGCAATGGAATACAAGGTGGTCTGCGTATTGGCCATTGCCCTGATCGTGGGTCTCTTCAGCTCAGCACATGGACAGGCAGCGCTAAGTAAGTCCTTAAATCTAACACGACTTTAACAAAAGGGCATTTCCGTACTGTTTGTGGCAGTCATTTCCTGGCTTCCTATGGGAAGAGGGAAATGAGAAGAGGTGAGGGATGGGTCATTGATTAGCTAGCATAGTTTTGTAATGAAGAGAAGGGTTTGGACGTTAGAGCCAAATTGATGCCAATTTGCATTCTTTATGTTTCCGTATCGATGTATTGTATTGTAGGTGCTTTACACATAATGTGTGTCAGCTTGCAATCTCTTGTAATACGAGCAGTGAGGCAATGCACAATACTCTGAATCCCTCCGTCAGGGCTGAGGATGTATAATCCTCCCACACTGAGGATTGATGTCAAACCTAATTCTTGCATTTTACATGGCAACAAGCACTTTATTTATAAATAATGCACCGGTGTGGCAGCTAACATTTATTTGCATGGATACCCTATGGAGTTTTGCAATCACCGTTGTTATGGATGTATAGAATAGTTTGGCCTTTCTCTTTTGATGATCAGCGTCCTGATCTGTTCCATTTGTTCCCCAAATGTTTTCCTTCGCCCTCCGGCAGATTGGGAAGAAAGTTAATACGGGGGGGTTTTATGCATGGCTCCAGCCCCATTCTGTGCATCTATCCGGATTCATCTTTAGATGCACTAGTCCATACCTCACTGGAAAGGCTCATAGAATACCCAAGTATAGGACCGTGGGTCAAAATAGCACCCTTACATTAGCTAAGGCTAAAGTTTTAACTCATAATCTAAGACATTAGCTAAAACAGAATATGGTATAAAGGGCCTGCAATGCCATTGCCGGAAGCGGTGGAAGTCTATTGGACTCTTCAATGCTAAAGAGCTTAGTCAGACGTTTTAAGCAGAAAACACATCAATTATATCCCTATCACTGCAGATGTGCAATTAATATTATTACATAATAATAGATCTAAGAAAGAAACCATTATATCTTAGAATGATTCTTCTGTTCCACAACCTAAAGTATAACGTGTCTCCCTTTCATACTGAAAACTGATATGCGTGCTCCTCATAATAATAGTTAATTGATTAAGCAGGAGCATTTTGCAGCCACCGCCCTGGGCATGCACAGCAATGGGTTAAGTGGGATGATAATTATAGGAATGACAACTTGCTGCAAATATAGAGCATATCAGGACTTGCGACCTTCTCAGCAAAGCCGCTGTAATGATTTTATTAAAACCACTTCAATCAGAAGCATTTTTGAGATTACACAATGAGTTTTTCTTAACAGAAAAGTTAAACATGGTGTATGTGTCACACATGCCCCAGCATCGCCAGCGGCCATTCCGTGCGCATTCATTGGTACTAAGAATTAATACCAGAAATATAATGATCCACAGCAATTTCACGTACTTTACATGTAATCTGTGACTCGTCTCCCAACCAGGAATGTACGAGCAACAAGGAGTGGCAAGAGCGTACAGACCACAAACTTTACGGGCATGCTGGCTTTGTATAGTGCACATTTAAATGATGTATTAGTAGTGTACTGCGGTTTTCCAGTAACAAACAAATCATTGATTTACATGATCTGAAACATTATAAATCATTGTTGCGAGAAATAAAGTTTGCCTACTGTACATTGGAGACACTGTAAACCTATTTATATGATGTTGAGCGGGTATATATACCGTGCTGTGACATACACATTGGCGTTTTGGGCATAGGGAGGTAAATACGTGGCCAAGATCCCAGTGAGTAGGCACTCAGTGACAAAGAGAGGTGTATCTATTATCTACTATGTGTTATCTATTATGTACTATGTGTGGCTGGAGGTTCTGCACCTCTCACCAGTACAGAAGTGTTATGCAGAACGCAACATGTGGGGAAAAGCCTCACAGGTAAAACTGATATTTGGAGGTGTTGAGTTCTAGTACATTTTATTCTCTCTACGGGATCAGTTAAGTGAGAATACATATTCATGTTTCAGGAATCTTTAAGCCATCCAATTTATTTTACAACAGCACGAGTGATTTCTATAAAGTGTTTATACCACTAGATTTGGGTGAATGTGTCACAATTCAAGCGGTGAATTCTTCGCAGGGTTTTGGGCAAAATTAAATTTGCGGCTCACCTTTGCAGCCAGTTTTGATGGCAAAACAATCGTGAGAATGCTTCTAAAATCACCGTCATTTCCCCGTGCCTGTCCCTTTCTGCTAATGCCATAACTCCAATCCTCAAGGGCCAGCAACAGGGCAGGTTCTCAGGATATCTCTGCTTCAGCACAGGTGGTGCAAATAAATACTGAGCCACCTCTGCTGAAGCAGGGATATCCTGAAAACCTGACCCATTGGTGGCCCGTGAGGACTGGAGTTGGCCACTCCTGGTGTAGATAATTCACCTCTAGATACCACATGTATTTATTAGATTAGATTAAAATGTGTTGCAATAGAGCAAACGGCAGCAGTTTTTATTTCCCAGTAAGCTTTAAGCATAGCTATGAAATCATTACATCGCAGCACTGTATGTTCAGGCGTCATTACATCGCAGCACTGTATGTTCAGGCGTCAGTTTACATCGCAAGCACGGTATGTTCAGGCGCCATTAGCATCAGCAGACTGTAGTTCAGGCGTTCATTATGCAAGCGCCAATGTATGTTCAGGCACCATTACATGACAGCCACTGTATTGTTCAGGACACCATACCATAGCACGCATGTATGTTCAGGCGGCTATACATCGCCCAGGGGGACACTGTATGTTCAGGCGTCCTACATCGCAGCACTGTATGTTCAGGCGCATTACATCGCAGCACTGTATGTTCAGGCTTTCATACATCGCAGCACTGTATGTTCAGGCTTAAGTAAATCGCAGCACGATTTTTCAGGCGTCATTACATCGCAGCACTGTACTGTAGTATTAGGCGGTATACATGCGACACTGTATGTTCGGCGCCATTACAGCAGCATGGAATTGCAGGCGCCATAACATCGCGCACGTATGTTCAGCGTCATTACATCGCAGCACTGTATGCAGGCGTCATTACATCGCAGCACTGTATGTTCAGGCGTCATTACATCGCAGCCTGTATGTTTCAGGGCGCCATACATCGCAGCACTGTATGTTCAGGCGTCATTACATCGCCAGCACTGTATGTTTCAGGCGTCAATTACATCGCAGCACTGTATGTTCAGGCGCCCATTACTATCGCGCATGTATGTCAGGGCGCGTCGGACATAGGCAGAACTGTAGTCAGGCGTCATTACATCGCAGCACTGTATGTTCAGGCGGCCATTACATCGCAGCACTGTATGTTACAGGCGCCATACTAGCCGCACTGTATGTTCAGGCGCCATTACATCGCAGCACTGTATGTTCAGGCGTCATTACATCGCAGCACTGTATGTTCAGGCGTCAGTACATCGCAGCACTGTATGTTCAGGCGTCATTACATCGCAGCACTGTATGTTCAGGCGTCATTACAGCGCAGCACTGTATGTTCAGGCGCCATTACATCGCAGCACTGTATGTTCAGGCGTCATTACATCGCAGCACTGTATGTTCAGGCGTCATTACATCGCAGCACTGAATGTTCAGCGTTCAATACATGCGCAGCAGTATGTTCAGGCGTCATTACATCGCAGCACGTATGTTCAGGCGTCATTACATCGCAGCACTGTATGTTCAGGCGCCATTACATCGCAGCACTGTATGTTCAGGCGTCATTACATCGCAGCACTGTATGTTCAGGCGTCATTACATCGCAGCACTGTATGTTCAGGCGTCATTACATCGCAGCCGAGTAGCGTATATTATTCAGCGCATAATCAGCACTGTATGTTCAGGCGTCATACATGCAGCATGATGTTCAGGCGTCATTAAGCAGACACTGTATGTTCAGGCGTATACATCGCAGCACTGTATGTTAGGCGTCATTACATCGCAGCACTGTATGTTCAGGCGGTTACATGCAGCACTGTAGTCAGCGTCATTACACGCAGCACTGTATGTTCAGGCCGTCCTTTACACGCAGCACTGTAAGTTCAGGCGCCAGTACATCGCAACACTGTATGTTCAGGCCCATCATCGCAGCACTGTATGTTCAGGCGTATACATCGCAGCACTGTATGTAGGCGCATTACACGCAGCATGTATTCAGGCGTCATTACAACGTGCTCTCTGGCTTCTTGTTTCAGCCCAAGCCCAATGCTCCGTGGAAGCCGTAGCGAGAGTGAACTGCGGCCCTCCCGGTATAGGCCCCGCTGATTGTTACAACAAAGGATGCTGCTACGATAACACTCTGCCCAACGCCATCTGGTGCTTCTATTCCCGGCCAGATGATGGTAATGTATTTCACCTAATGCTTATCAGGCTTCTGCTAACCAAAGCAATCATCTCCGTGATCTCCAAGTAAAGAGAAGCATGTGAGCTAGCCTGGGGAAGGATTAGTGGGGTGATGTATTCATTTCATTGCCAGCCCATCATGGTGAAGCTCAAGGTAAAGAAAGGCACCGCTGACCCGACAGATTGCTGTGACTTTTATAAGGATCACCCTAACCCAGGACTTACATCACATTGCATGGTTGTATATCAAACCCGGGGATCGCCCTGCCGTCACCAGCATTCAGCGTCTCATTAAATAAGCCGTGAAGGCATCTTTCCCTTAGGGACGCTGTAAACTCCAGTTACTTGATGGCTTCACTGTGCAGTGTATTGAGTAGGAGACTGGAGACAGTGCATGGTGGGACATTAATATGGTACTCAGTGGCACGGTGGGACATTAATATGGTACTCAGTGGCACGGTGGGACATTAATATGGTACTCAGTGGAACGGCGCAGAATGCACGAAGCTTTTACTGGCGACTTATGTTTCAATCCGTCTTCTCTTTCTCCTTAGAATGCCTGCTATAAATGGGATTCATGTAACCGATCTCTGCCAGTGGAACAAAGCAGCCAAGGAACCATCGCAAAGTCTCCCCCCAGATGATATAGGCCGTGTAATACTTCTGTCATGATCAGTTTTCTCATTGTAAATGCAATTCTCTCGGTTAAAATGTTTATTATGTCACAGCCAGGCACATATGTAAAGTAATAAAAAAAAAGGCAAATTGAAATGTAGAAGTGTCTTGTTATTAGCTAAGCACATTTTAGATTGAATAAAATTAATATCTGTCACCTCCTTACCCGGCTCTACAGGAGTCACATCAGATGAACTATACACAGTGGCAGTGCTCCGTCTCTCAGGCCTGTGCAGGTGCTGGGTGGGTGCAGGCTGGGGGTGGGTGTAACTACGTATTTACATTGGTAGTGCTCAGTATCTCAGGCCTGTGCAGGGTGCTGGGTGGGTGCAGGCTGGGTGTGGGTGTAACTACGTAAATACATTGACGGCTAAGTGTCACGGGAGACCAGGGTTATTAACACCTTTTTATACTGGGATCATATGATTGAGCAAAACAAGGAGGTAAAATAAATAGTAATTTATTCCAGGAAAAGACATGCACACAATGGATCACAATTTGCAATGAAAAACACACTTACTGGGGTCAGGGCTAACGAAATAAACTTTCCTAGAACTAAATGTTAACAAATGAAGTCTGTACGAGTCCTTTCCAATGACCGGGAGGTACTCACACAAGTCCTGGAACTCAATTCGGCATGTAATTCCAGCCTCGACCGCTATGTTCCGTTTTCAGAACTTGGCCCCTGGAAAGCGGGACTTAGAAAATTTCTTGAGTTGAAAATCCCTGAAACCGGCTCGCCTCTATTTCTCACAGAGCATCTTTTTCGTATCTTGAATTTGCCGCTGATGGTTTGGCGCTTCAAATCTGAGGTCCTGATTGGCTGCAAGGTTTCTTATAGGTTTTGGAGTCCCATTTATACACTACTACAGCCAATCAGCGTGTGGGAATTTCCCTGCCAGCCTATCACCGAGTTGCTGGTACTCTGATGCCGGGTGGGCACCTTTTCCAATTCTGCTAAGGGGCATGTGCCAACCTGGCACCTCTGCCTCTTAGCATATTGAGCCCCCTGCTGTCCCAGGCTCCGCAAAGTCAGGGTTGGGCATATGGTGGCCGGATAGCCCTTTGTGCTATCAGGATGGGGGTACTCGAGTGTAACTCCTGTACTCCGCCTGCCCTAACACCTTGCCATCCCTGAGGCTTTCAAGCCCGGGACCAGAGGAGACTCAGCGGCACCAAGCCTGGTGGCCATCTGGGCTCTCAGATCCGCGGACTTGGAAATCCCGCAGTTCATTCACAGGTTACAAGTATATCCACTTATCAAATATAAACCTTTAATAAATAACTGGGACTCTGTACTTTGGGTTAAACATGTCTAAGTCTCTTGTTCTGGTGTCAGGGATAGAATAAGGAGATATACTCCCTACTCTCACTAGCCGTATCCCTGCCACACGGTAGAAACCTGACTTTACTTTTATGCCACAAATAAAAACCTTGCAGCTTTATCACATAGCTGGAGCACCCCCTGAACCCCTATACCAGGTTCAGGGTGACTGGGGGGGTTGTACTGCTAAATCGCAGTGATTATGAAAAGGAAGCCCTTAGATTGTTATAAGACACCTCCTTTTATACAAAATTGAGCAGGGACCCAACTGTTGAGTTTCAAGCTCAACTTCAAACACTTTTAGAAGAGAATGTCTCTCTGTCTGTTATTACCCGGGCAGAATATTCATTTTTATACCCAGCCTTTCCGAGAATACCCATATTCTATCACTTACCTTAGATCCATAAGTCCACTGTTGATCCTTCTGGAAGACCGATTGTGTCAGGGATACAATCCCTGACAGCCAATGTATCCCAGTACGTTAACTCTTTCCTTCAGACATATGTAGTCCAATTGTCCTCTTACCTCAAAGACTCTACAGCGGTACTTACTCTTTTCAAATCCTTCGAATGGAAGAGTAGTTACAGGTGGTTAACCTGTGACATCCAGGCCCTATATACCCACATTCCCCATACCAAAGGTATAGAGGTGATCGAATTGTGTATGAAGGGGGACCCTCAGTTGCATTCCCTTAATAGAGAGTTTGTCCTTGATTGTATTGAGTTTATACTCAAACATAATTACTTCATGTAATTCATGTTTCTTGAGGACTCCTACATACAGGTTTGCGGAACTGCTATGGGTACTCGTTTTGCCCCAAGTTTCGCAAATCTGTATGTGGGAGACTGGGAAGATAACTACATTTGGGCCAATAACCCATTCCACACCAACATCATCATGTGGCGACGCTACATAGATGATGTCCTGTGTGTGTGGGATGGGGACCTTGAATCGGTCAACAACTTTATGTCTTTTTTGAACACAAATAAGTAAAATCTGGTGTTTACACACCATACAGACAGCATGGTTATTGACTATCTAGACCTCAAACTTTCCTCTACGAATGAGGGTGAAGTTGTGACCGAGACATTTTTCAAGGAAGTAGATACCAACAATTTATTAATGGCCACAAGTAACCATAAGAAAACATGGATAAAAAATATCCCAGGTGGGCAGTTCATGCGACTGCGCAGGAATTGTAGTAACAATGATACTTTTCAGAAACAGGCGAGTAAACTTCTGGATCGCTTTGTGCAGAGAGGATACAATATTGACTTTCTAGAGAGGGAACTAAAAAGAGTTCAACAGATGGACAGAAATAATATGCTGAAATCAAAGGATAAGAACATCAGTGTCAAAAAAACAGACAAGATAGACGTGGCTTTTATTACCAATTTCAACTCGGTACAAAAGGAACATCGAACAGATTGTGGCAAAAAACTGGGCCATTTAATGTAATGAGCCGCTTTTGGGCGGCCACCTGGTTGACAGACCTAGATTTATTTACAGGAAGGCTAGTAACTTGAAAAATCTGTTAGCCCCAAGCGACATTGGGCACCAAGTGTGTCCTAAACCTGTAAATAGATGGCTCGGTACTAAACCAATGGGTAACTTTCATTGCAGCAAATGTACTGTTTGCAAGTATATGCATGCTAACCGTAAAACCTTTGTCTCTAAGTTTTCAAAAGAAGTATTTAACATTAAGGATTTTATTACGTGTAATTCGAACTATATAGTTTATCTTCTTGAGTGCAGCTGTGGATTCCACTATGTCGATAGAACAAAGCGTATGTTAAAAATTCGCATACAGGAACATGTCCGTAACATTAGGATTGGTTATGATAAACATAGTGTTTCTAGGCACTTTTTGCAATATCATCATAAGGATCCTTCTTTTTTTAACATTTAAGGGTATTGAGCATGTCCCCCACAATAGAAGAGGGGGAGATAGACTCAAAGCACTATCTGCTCGGGAGTCCTACTGGATACATAAATTGGACTGTATGGCCCCTAAAAGGGTTAAATGAAGATATAGACGTTTGGTCCGTTTATTGAACTGTGTTTAGGGTCTATGACCATGTATTAGATCCATTGAACAAGCCTGGTGGTCCATTTTTCGTTAGTGCAACAGTGTACTATGTATGTTTTATGTCAATTAATCTTTTTCTTCTTCCTTTACAGATTTTATATCCCTATGTGTATTGTTATTTGTTAATATTGCTGTATATTATTAAAGTTTTATTGTTCAAATGTTTTTTTCCATGTAATCAATGACATACCCTGGTAATCATTTCCATGCACCCGATTGGCTCCCAGTCTTAATTATCTGACCAATACGGGACGTGGTGCTGGTATATAGCTGCATGGGTAATGTCAATGATTTTATCCCTGAAGAAGTAGCACTCTAGCTACGAAACGCATAGGATTACTGCTTTTATTGCTTTTTTATGCCTTTTTTCTCGTGATACTGTGCTTACGAGGTACTCTGCCGTTGTCCCCTGTTGGAGGTACGCACTGCGTGTGACGTCACACCCATGCGCAAGGAGTGACGTCACTGGAGAGCGCCGGCCTGTGAGGTGTGGATGCGGACACGCTGCGGTGATTTACCCGCAACTGGCAGACATTTATGGACTTAGAGACTCTGTCCTAATACACACTTAGTGTGCCCCATCTGGAATACAGACTTTCTTCCATCATCATAAGGACCGCCTGAGACAGTCTGCCTGAGACGGTTTGGAGACTGGAGATCAACCACCATCAAGGAACCAGATGACATCTGGAGGGTGAGGAGGTCAACTTACCTGAGGCGTCCCCTTCTATCGTGTGTCCTGTGGTCTCCATTGTGGTAACTCGTGTATTGTACACAAAATGCTCTTATTCTATTTTTTTTATGTACGCAGAATACTTACCTCTTTTAAACACTAAAATTAATTTTGATACACTTCACTATGCGTTTTGCGCTTGTTTTTTTGTCTTTTGTCTGTAGCACCTTGGAGTATTGAGCCACTCCTCTTACTGTAGCAGCAAACGCAATCTACCAACGGTTTTGTATGGTTGTATACATATATTTTATCACTTCCACAGTAGGGTTGTGCCTGCATATTGTCCCTTATTGTTTATTAAGGAAGGGTCATTCTATATAGAGGTTTATCACGTTATAGACACTGTTCTTCTAACACAATTTGGTTTCTTTTTGTTGCGCACTTTTGTTTCTTTTTCAGGGTGACTGGGCATGATCTGGGCTTCCCTCTTTATGCTAGGGACCCCTGTATCGTTCTGGGGATACCATGATCCCCTATGCCCCGTTTTAACCTTTCTGGTCTGTGCTGAAGCAGGGAACCCTGACGGTGAGTCACAAGAACGTTTCCAGGGTAGGATTTTGACCGGATCACTGTGCTTCAATGTATTGGAGAATCTTACCTGATTCTCAGGTACATTTTTGGGGTATCCCGTAACTCGGGGACCCCTCTACATAGCCACAGTCTGACAAGATTTTCTCCGCATAACCCACCTGGAGGCTCCCAGCCTCGCAATCTCTGCTGGCTAGCACCCCCCCCCTGCAATCTCTGCTGGCTAGCACCCCCCCCCCCCCCTCTGCAATATCTGTGCTGGCACTCCTGGAAAGGCAAAACACAAACATACTGTGTTGTCGCATAATTTACACACAGTCACAGTAATGCATATACAACAGTCAGGTCCAAGGGCTGACAATCTAGGACCTTAACACATGGGTTAGGGGTAACCAAGTGGGCTTAACCTTTATTATTGAGCCTGGTTACCCCCTCGCCGTCACACTCAGTCTCTCAGGCCTTTGCAGGGTGCTGGGTGGGTTGTGGTAATACGTAAATACATTGACGGCTAAGTGTCACGGGGAGACCGGGTTATTACCATTTTTATTACTGGATCTATAATTGAGCAAAAAAGGAGTAATACTAGTATTTATTCCAAGAAAAGAACTCCCACAATGGATCCCAATTTGCATGAAACCACCTTACTGGGGTCAGGGCTAACGAAATAAACTTTCCTAGAACTAATGTTAACAAATGAAGTCTGTAACGAGTCCTTTCCCAATGACCGGGAGTACTCACACAAGTCCTGGAACTCATTTCGGCATGTAATTCCAGCCTCGACCGCTATGTTCCGTTTTTCAGAACTTGGCCCCTGGAAAGCGGACTTAGAAAATTCTTGAGTTGAAAATCCCTGAAACCGGCTCGCCTCTATTCTCACAGAGCATCTTTTTCGTATCTTGAATTTGCCGCTGATGGTTTGGCGCTTCAATCTGAGGTCCTGATTGGCTGCAAGGTTTTCTTATAGGTTTTGGAGTCCATTTATACACTACAGCCAATCAGCGTGTGGGAATTTCCCTGCCAGCCTATCCCGAGTGCTGGTACCTGATGCCGGGTGGGCACCTTTTCAATCTGCTAAGGGGCATGTCGCAACCTGGCACTCTGGCCTCTTAGCATATTGACCCCCTGCTGTCCCAGGCTCCGCAAAGTCAGGTTGGGCATATGGTGGCTGCCGGATAGCCCTTTGTGCTATCGGATGGGGGTACTCGAGTGTAACTCCTGTACTCCGCCTCCCTAACACCTTGCCATCCCTGAGGCTTTCAACCCGGGCCCAGAGGAGACCCAGCGGCACCAGAGCCTGGTGGCCATCTGGGCTCTCAGATCCCGACTGGAAATCCCGCAGTTCTTCACAGGTTACAAGTATATCCACTTCAAATATAAACCTTTAATAAATAACTGGGACTCTGTACTTTGGGTTAAACATGTCTAAGTCTCTTTCTGGTGTCAGGGATAGAATAGAGATATTTACTCCCTACTCTCACTGCCGATCCCTCCCAACGGTTAAGAACCTGAACTTACTTTTATGCCACAATAAAAACTTGCAGCTTTATCACATAGCTGGAGCACCCCCTGAACCCCTATACCAGGTTCAGGGTGACTGGGGGGGTTTACTGCTAAATCGCAGTGATTATGAAAAGGACCTTGATTGTTAGCAACCTCCTTTTATACAAATTGAGCAGGGACCCAACTGTTGAGTTTCAGATCAACTTCACAACACTTTTAGAAGAGAATGTCTCTCTGTCGTTATTACCTTCTACCCGGGCAGAATATTCATTTTTATACCCAGCCTTTCCGAGAAATCACCCCCCATATTCTATCACTTCCTTAGATCCATAAGTCCACTGTTGATCCTTCTGAAGACCCGATTGTGTCAGGGATACAATCCCTACAGCCAATGTATCCCAGTACGTTAACTCTTTCCTTCATACATATTAGTCCAATTGTCCTCTTACCTCAAAGACCTAGCAGCGGTACTTACTCTTTCAACTCCTTCGAATGGAAGAGTAGTTACAGTGTTAACCTGTGACATCCAGACCCTATTACCCACATTCCCCATACCAAAGGTAGGGTGATCGAATTGTGTATGAAGGGGACCCCAGTTGCATCCCTTAATAGAGAGTTTGTCTTGATTGTATTGAGTTTTATACTCAACATAATTATTATGTAATTCATGTTTCTTGAGGACTCCTACATACAGGTTTGCGGAACTGCGGTGAGTGGGTACTTCGTTTTGGCCCCAAAGTTTCGCAAATCTGTATGTGGGAGACTGGGAAGATAACGACATTTGGGCCAATAACCCATTCCACACCCAACATCATCATGTGGCGACGCTACATAGATGATGTCCTGTTGTGTGTGGGATGGGGACCTTGATCGTTCAACACACTTATGTCTTTTTTGAACCAATAAGTAAATCTGGTGTTTACACACCATACAGACAGCATGGTTTTGACTATCTAGACCTCAAACTTCCTCTACGAATGAGGGTGAAGTTGTGACCGAGACATTTTCAAGGAAGTAGATACCAACAATTTATTAATGGCACAAGTAACCCATAAGAAAAACATGGATAAAAAATATCCCAGGTGGGCAGTTTCATGCGATGCGCAGGAATTGTAGTAACAATGATACTTTTCAGAACAGGCGAGTAAACTTCTGATCGCTTTGTGGCAGAGAGGATACAATATTGACTTTCTAGAGAGGGAACTAAAAAGAGTTCACAGATGGACAGAAATAATATGCTGAACTCAAAGGATAAGAAGGCAGGCCTTTGCAGGGTGCTGGGTGGGTGCAGGCTGGGTGTGGGTGTAACAATGTATACACATTGGCAGTGCTCATATCTCAGGCCTGTGCAGGGTGCTGTGTGGGTGCAGGCTGGGTGTGGGTGTAACTATGTATACACATTATCAGGGCTCAGTATCTCAGGCCTTTGCAGGGTGCTGGGTGGGTGCAGGCTAGGCGCGGGTGTAACTACGTATATACATTGGCAATGCTCAGTATCTCAGGCCTTTGCAGGGTGCTGGGTGGGTGGCGGCTGGGCGTGGTTGTAAAAACAATGTATACACATGCAGTGCTCATATCTTCAGGCCTGTGCAGGGTGCTGGGTGGGTGCAGGCTGGGTGTGGGTGTAACTACGTATTTACATTGGTAGTGCTCAGTATCTCAGGCCTGTGCAGGGTGCTGGGTGGGTGCAGGCTTTTTTAAGTGATTTACATGACTGAAAACATTATAAATAATTGTTGCGAGAAATAAAGTTTGCCTACTGTACATTGGAGACACTGTTAAACCTATTTATATGATGTTGAGAGGGTAATATTACCGTGCTGTTGACATACACAATTGCGTTTTGGGCATAGGGGGTTAAATACGTGGCCAAGATCCAAGGAGTAGCACTCAGTGAACAAAGAGAGTTTGTATACTATATCTAATATGTGTATCTATTGTTACTATGTGTGGTGGAGGTTCTGCACCTCTCCACCAGTTACAAGAGAGTGTTATGCAGACACGCAACATGTGGGGAAAAGCCTCACAGGGAAAAACTGATAATTTGGAGGGTGTGAGTTCTAGTACATTTATTCTCCTCGGGATCAGTTAAGTGAGAATACATCTAATGTTTCAGGAATCTTTAGCCCTCCAATTTATTACACGGCCACGAAGTGATTTCTATAAAGTGTTTTATCCATAGAATTTGGGGTGAAGGTGTCACGTGTCACAATTTTCAAGCGGGAATTATTCGCAGGGTTTTGGCCAACAAATAAATTTGCGGAGAAACCTTTGCACAAGCCAGTTTTGAGTGGTGCCAAAAAACAATAGTGAGAAGGTTCTAAAATCACCGTCATTTCCCCGTGCCGTCCCTTTCGCTATGCCAGAACTCCAATCCCTCAAAGGGCCAGCAACAGGCAGGTTCTCAGGATATCTCTGCTTCAGCACTGGTGGTTCCATTGCAAATAAATACTGAGCCACTTGCTGAAGCAGGGATTATCCTGAAAACGGACCCTTGGTGCCCCGTGAGGACGGGAGTTGGCCACTCCTGCGTGTAGATAAGTCACCTCTAGATACCACATGTATTATTAGATTAGATTAAAAAAGGTGTTGCAATTAGAGCAAACGGCAGCAGTTTTATTTACCAGTAAGCTTTAATTTGCATAGTATGAAATCATTAATAGCAGCAGTATGTTCAGGCGTCATTAAATCGCAGACTGTATGTCAGGCGTACATTACATCGCAGCACTGTATGTTCAGGCGCATACAGCGACAGACTGTATGTTCAGGCGTTTCATTACATATGCACTGTATGTTCAGGCACCATGACTCGCAGCACTGTATGTTCAGGCACCATTACATCGCAGCACTGTATGTTCAGCGGCATTACATCGCAGAGCATGTATGTTCAGGCGTCTACATCGCAGCACTGTAGTTCAGCGACATTACATCGCAGCACGTTGTTCAGGGTTCATTAAATCGCAGCACTGTATGTTCAGGGCGTTCATTACATCGCAGCCACTGAAGGTTCAGGCGTCATTACTCGCAGCACTGTAGGTCAGGCGTCTACATCGCAGCACTGTATGTTCAGCGCCATTACATCGCAGCATGTGATGTTTCAGGGCGCCATTACATGCAGCAATGTATGGTAGGCGTCATTACATCGCAGCACTGTATGTTCAGGCGTCATTCAACATCGCAGCACTGTATGTTCAGGCGTTCCATTACATCGCAGCACTGTATGTTCAGGGCGCCATTACATCGAGCACTGTGATTTCAGCGTCATTACATCGCAAGCCACTGTATGTTCAGGCGTCATTACATCGCAGCACTGTATGGTATGTTCAGGCGGCCATTACATCGCACACTGTATGTTAAGGGAGTCATTACATCGAAGCACTGTATGTTCAGGCGTTCATTAATCGCAGAAACTGTATGTCAGGGCGCCATTACATCGCAGCACTGTATGTTCAGGGCCATTACATTCGCAGCACTGTATGTCAGGCGCCATTACATCGCAGGCATGGATGTTCAGGCGTCATTAATCGCAGCACTGTATGTTCAGGCGCATTACATCGCAGCACTGAGGTCAGGGTTCATTACATCGCAGGCACTGTAGTTCGGGCGTCATTTACAGCGCAGCACTGTATGTTCAGGCGCCATTACATCGCAGAACTGTATGTTTCAGGCGTCAATTACATCGCAGCACTGTATGTTCAGGGGTCATTACATTCGCAGCACTGAAATTCAGCGTCATACATGCAGAACTGTATGTTCAGTCGGTCCATTACATCCAGCACTGTATGTTCAGGCGTAATTACATCGCCCAGCAATTGTATGTTCAGGCGCAATTACATAGCTAGCACTGTATGTTCAGGCGTCATTACATCGCCAGCACTGATGTTAGGAGCCTTACATCGCAGCACTGTATCGGTTCAGGGAGTCATTACATCGCAGCAGTATGTTCAGGCGTCATTAATCGAAGCACTGTAGTCAGGCGTCATTACATCGCAGCACTGTATGTTAAGGGCGTCATTACATCCAAGCACTGTAGCACTGTAGTTCAGGCGTCATACATCGCAAGGCACTGTATGTTTCAGGCGTCATTACATCGCAGCATGTATGTTCAGGGCGTCATTACATAGCAGCACTGTAGTTCAGCGTCATTACATCGCAGCACTGTTTTCAGGCGTTCATTGACATCGCAGCATGTATGTTCAGGCACATTTACACGCACACTGTAAGTTCAGGCGCCATTACATCGCCAACACTGTGTTCAGCGCCCAACATCGCACCACTGTATGTTTTCAGGCGTCATTACATCGCCAGACTGATGTTCAGGCGTCATTACATCGCAGCACTGGATTGTTGGCGTCATTACAACGTGCTCTCTGGTTCTGTTTAGCCCAAGCCAATTGGCTCGTGGAAGCCGTTGCGAGAGTGAAATGCGGCCCTCCCGGTATAGCCCCGCTGATTTTTACAAAACAAGGATTGCTGCACGAGAACACCTCTGCCCAACGCCATCTGAGTGCTTCTATTCACGGCCAGATGATGGTCATGTTTGTATTTACATAATGTTATCAGGGCTTCTGCTAACCAAAGCATCATCTCGTGATCTCCAAGTAAAGAAGAGCATGTGAGCTAGACTGGGGAAGGATTAGTGGGGTGAGTATTCATTTCATTGCCAGCCCATATGGTGAAGCTCAAGGTAAAGAAAGGCCCACCGCTGACCCGACAGATGCTGTGGACTTTTATAAGGATCTCAACCCTAACCCAGGACTTACATCACCATTCATGGTTGTATATCAAACCGGGGATCGCCCTGCCGTCACCAGAATTCAGCGTCTCATAAATAAGCCGTGAAGGCATCTTTCCCTTAGGGACGCTTGTAAACTCCAGTTTACTGATGGGCTTCACTGTGCATTATTGAGGAGGAGGGATGGAGACAGTGCATGGTGGGACATTAATATGGTTACCTCAGTGGCACGGGTGAGGGGTGGGATGGATGGGGACATTAATATGGGTATCGTTGGCGGCGGTGGGACATAATTATGGGACTCAGTTGGAACGGCGCAGAAATGCACGAAGCATTTACTGGCGACTTAGGTTCAATCCGCTTCTCTTCTCCTTAGAATGCTGCGATAAATGGGATTATGTAACCGATCTCTGCCAGTGGAACAAAGCAGCAAGGAACCATCGCAAAAGTCCTCCCCCCAGATGATATAGGCCGTTTTGAATACTTATGTCATGATCAGGTTCTCATTGTAAATGCAATTCTCTCGGTTAAAATGTTTATTATGTCAAGCAGGGACATATGTAAAGTAATAAAAAAAAAAGGCAATTGAAAATGTAGGAAGTGTCTTGTTATTTCTCGTAGCACATTTTAGATGAATAAAATTAATATCTGTCACCTCGTACCAGGCGCTTACAGAGTCACATCAGATGAATATACACAGTGGGCAAGTGCTCCGTCTCTCAGGCCTGTGCAGGGGCTGGGGGGGTTGCCAGGCTGGGGGTGGGTGTACTACGTATATACAATTGCGGGGCAAAAGTATCTTCAGGCCTGTGAGGGTGCTGGGGGGTGCAGGCGGGTGGGGTGAACTACGTAAATACATTGACGGCTAAGTGTCACGGGAGAGACCAGGGTTATTAACCCTTTATTACTGGGATCATTGATTGAGCAAACAAGGATGGGGGGAAAATTAAACTAGTTATTTACTTCAGGAAAAGACATGCACACAATGGATCACAATTTGCATGAAAAACACACTTACTGGGGGGTCAGGGCTAACGAAAATAAACTTTCCCGTTAACTAAATTTAACAAATGAAGCTGTAACGATCTTTCCAATGGACCGGGAGTTACCCACACAAGTCTGGAACTCAATTCGGCATGTAATTCCACAGCCTCGACCGCTATGTTTTTTAGTTTTCATCAGAACTTGGCCCACTGAAAGCGGGACTTAGAAAATTCTTGAGTTGAAAATCCCGAACACCGGCTGCCTCTATTCTTCACAGACAATCTTTTTCGATCTTGAATTTGCCGGCTGATGGGTTGGCGCTTCCAATCTTAGTCCTGATTGGCGGCAAGGTTTTCTTATAGGTTTGGAGTCCCAATTATACACTCTACAGCCCAATCAGCGTGTGTGTGAATTTCCTTCCTGCCAGCCTATAACCGAGTTGCTGGTCCTTCTGATCCGGGTGGGCACCGTTTCCATTAGTTCTGCTAAGGGGCATGTGCCAACCTGGCACATCTCGCCTCTTAGCACTATTGAGCCCCCTGCGTCCCAGGCTCCGCAAAGTTCGAGGTTGGGATATGGTGTGCGATTAGCCCTTTGTGCTATCAGATGGGGGTACTCGAGTGTAACTCACTGTAACTACCTGCCTCCTAACACCCTCCATCCCTGGAGCTTTCAGCCCCGGGACCAGAGGAGACTCAGCGCCCACGCCGTGGTGGGGCCATCTGGGCTCTCAGATCCGTGACTTGGAAATCCCCATGTTCTTCACAGGTTACAAGTAATCACTTATCAAATATAAACCTTTAATAAATTAACTGGGACTCTGTATTTGGGGTAAAAACATGTCTAAGTCATGTTCTGGGTCAGGGATAGATACGAGATATTACTTCCCCTACTCTCACTAGCCGCATCCCTGCCACAAGGTTAGAAACCTGAACTTTTACTGTTTATGCCAACAAAATAAAAACCTTGCAGCTTATCCACTCTGGAAGCACCCCCTGACCCCTATAGCCAGGTTCAGGGGACTGGGGGGGTTGTTGACTGCTAATCATCGTGATATAAAAGGAAGCCCTTAGATTGTTTATAAGACCACTCCTTTATACAAAATTAGTCGGGCTACCCAAACTGTTGTTAGTTTCAGCTCAACTTTCAAACACTTGTAGAAGAGAATGTGTCTCTCTTTCCTGTTATACCCGGCAATATTCAGTTTTAACCCAGCCTTTCGATAATCCCATAATTCTATCACTTCGCTTTAGATCCATAAGTCCACTGTTGATCCTTCTGAAGGACAACGAATGGTCGGGATACAATCCCTGACAGCCAATGTTATCCCAGGTCGTTACTCTTTCCTTCAACACATATGACGTCCCAATTGTCCTCTTACCTCGCAAAGACTCTAGCTAGACTGTACTTACTCCTTTTCAACCTTCGAATGGAAGAGTAGTTACAGGTGGTTAACCTGTGACATCCAGGCCCTAGTACCAACATTCCATACCAAAGGTATAGAGGTGATCGAATTGTGTTATGAAGGGGACCCTCAGTTGCATCCTTAATAGAGAGTTTTGTCATTGATGGTATTGAGTGTTATTACTCAAACATAATTACTTATGTAATTCAGTTTCTTGAGGACTCCTACATACAGGTTCGGAACTGCTATGGGTTACTCGTTTTGGCCCCAAGTTTCGCAAATCTGTATGTGGGGACTGGGAAGATAACAAATTTGGGCCAATACCCATTTCCACACCAACAATCATCATGTGGCGACGCTACAATAGATGATGTCCTGTGTGTGGTGGGATGGGGACCTTGAATCGGTCAACAACTTTATGTCTTTTTTGAACACACATAAGTAAAATCTGGTGTTTACACACCATACAACAGCAGGTTATTGACTATCTAGACCTCAAACTTTCCTCTTACGAATGAGGGTGAAGTTGTGACCGAGACATTTTTCAAGGAAGTAGATACCAACAATTATTAATGGCCAAAGTAACCCATATAGAAAAACATGGATAAAAATATCCCAGGTGGGCAGTTCATGCGACTGCGCAGGAATTGTAGTAAAATGATACTTTCAGAAACAGGCGAGAAACTTCTGATCGCTTTGTGCAGAGAGGATACAAGATTGACTTTCTAGAGAGGGAACAAAAAGAGTTCAACAGATTGGACAGAAATAATATGCTGAAATCAAAGGATAAGAACATCAGTGTCAAAAAAACAGACAAGATAGACGTGGCTTTATTACCAATTTCAACTGGTACAAAGGAACATCGAACAGATGTGGCAAAAAACTGGGCCATTTAATGTAATGAGCCGCTTTTGGGCGGCCACCTGGTTGACAGACCTAGATTTATTTACAGGAAGGCTAGTAACTTGAAAAATCTGTTAGCCCCAGACAGTTGGGCACCAAGTAGTGTCCTAAACCTGTAAATAGATGGATCGGTACTAAACCATGGGTAACTTTCATTGCAGCAAAATGTTTACTGTTGCAAGTATATGATGCTAAATAAAACCTTTGTCTATAAGTTTTCAAAAATAAGTATTTAACATTAAGGATTTTATTACGTGTAATTCGAACTATATAGTTTAGCTTCTTGAGTGCAGCTGTGGATTCCACTACTGTCCGATAGAACAAAGCGTATGTTAAAAATTCGCATACAGGAAACAGTCCGTAACATTAGGATTGGTTTATGATAAACATAGTGTTCTAGGGCACTTTGGTCAACATCATATACAGGATCCTTCTTTTTTTTAACATTTAGGGTATTGAGCATGTCCCCAACAATAGAAAGGGGAGAGGGAGATAGACTCAAAGCACTATCTGCTCGGGAGTCCTACTGGATACATAAATTGGACTGTCATGGCCCTAACAGGGGTTTAAATGAAGATATGACGTTTGGTCCGTTTATTGAACTGTGTTTAGGGTCTATGACCATGTATTAGATCCATTGAAACAGCCTGGTGGTCCATTTTTCGTTAGTGCAACAGTGTACCTATGTATGTTTATGTCAATAATTCTTTTTCTTCTTCCTTTACAGATTTTATATCCCTATGTGTATTGTTATTTGTTATATTGCTGTATATTATTAAAGTTTTACTTTGATCAAATGTTTTTTTCCATGTAATCAAATGACATACACTGGTAATCATTTCCATGCACCCGATTGGTCCCAGTCTTAATTATCTGACCAATACGGGACGTGGGCTGGTTAATATAGCTGCATGGGTAATGTCAATGATTTTATCCCTGAAGAAGTAGCACTCTAGCTACGAAACGCATAGGATTACTGCTTTTTATGCCTTTTTTAGCCTTTTTGCCTCGTGATATGTGCTTACGAGGTACTCCTGACTCGTCTGTGTCCCCGTTGGAGGGGAACGCACTGCGTGTGACTCACACCCATGCGCAAGGAGTGACGTCATGGAGAGCGCGGCCTGGAGGTGCTGGATGCGTGACACGCTGCGGATTTACCCGCAAACTGGCAACACTTTATGGACTTAGAGACTCTGTCCTAATACACACTTAGTGTGCCCCATCTGGAATACAGACTTTCTTCCCATCATCATAAGGACCCCGCCTGAGACAGTCTGCCTGAGACGGTTTGGAGATGGAGATCAACCACCATCAAGGAACAGATGACATCTGGAGGGTGAGGAGGTCAACTTCCACCTGAGGCGCCCCTTCTATCGTGTGTCCTGTGGTCTCCATTGTGGTAACTCGTGTTTATTGTACACAAAATGCTCTTATTCTATTTATTTTTTTATGTACGCAGAGATACTTACCTCTTTTAAAACCTAAATTAATTTTGATACACTTCACTATGCGTTTTGCGCTTGTTTTTTTTTGTTTTTGTCTGTAGCACCTTGGAGTATTGAGGCCACTCCTCTTACTTAGCAGGCAAACTGCAATCTACCAACGGTTTTTGTATGGTTGATATATACTATATTTTATCATTCCACAGTAGGGTTGTTGCCGCATATTGTCCCTTATTGTTATAAGGAAGGGTCATTCTATATAGAGGTTTATCACAGTTATAGACACTGTTCTTCAACACATTTGGTTTCTTGTGTTGCGAACTTGTTTTTTTCAGCGGTGACTGGGCATGATTGGGCTTCCCTCTTTATGCTAGGGACCCCTGTATCGTTCTGGGGATCCATGATCCCCTATGCCCCGTTTTAACCTTTCTTGGTCTGTGCTGAAGCAGGGAACCCTGACGGTGAGTCACAAGAACGTTTCCAGGGTAGGATTTTGACCGGATCACTGTGCTTCAATGTATTGGAGAATCTTACCTGATTCTCAGGTACATTTTTGGGTATCCCGTAACTCGGGGACCCCTCTACATAGCCACAGTCTGACAGATTTTTCTCCGCATAACCCACCTGGAGGCTCCCAGCTCTCGCAATTCTCTGCTGGCTAGCACCCCCCCCGCAATTCCTGCTGGCTAGCACACCCCCCCCATGCAATCTCTGCTGGCTAGCCCCCCCCCCCCCCCTCTGCAATATCTGTGCTGGCACTCCTGGAAAGGCAAAACACAAACATACTGTGTTGTCGCATAATTTACCACAGCACAGTAATGCATATACAACAGTCAGGTCCAAGGCTGACATCTAGGACCTCTAACACATGGGTTAGGGGTACCAAGTGGGCTTAACCTTTATTATTGAGCCTGGTTACCCCTCGCCGTCACAACTCAGTCTCTCAGGCCTTTGCAGGGTGTGGGTGGGTGCGGCTGGGTGTGGGTGTAACAATGTATCACATTGGCAGTGCTCATATCTCAGGCCTGTGCAGGGTGCTGTGTGGGTGCAGGGTGGGTGTGGGTTGTAACTATGTATACACATTATCAGGGCTCAGTATCTCAGGCCTTTGCCGGGTGCTGGGTGGGTGCAGGCTAGGCGCGGTGTAACTACGTATATACATTGGCAATGCTCAGTATCTCACCTTTGCAGGGTGCTGGTGGGTGCAGGCTGGGTGTGGGTGTAACTACGTATTACATTGGTAGTGCTCAGTATCTCAGGCTGTGCAGGTGCTGGGTGGGTGCAGGCTGGGTGTGGGTGTAACTATGAATATACATTGGCAGGGCTCAGTATCTCAGGCCTTTGCAGGGTGCTGGGTGGGTGCAGGCTGGGTGTGGTGTAACTACATATATACAGTGGCAGGGCTCAGTCTCTCAGGCCTTTGCAGGGTGCTGGGTGGGTGCGGCTGGCGTGGTGTAAACAATGTATACACATTGGCAGTGCTCATATCTCAGGCCTGTGCAGGGTGCTGGGTGGGTGCAGGCTGGGTGTGGGTGTAACTATGATAACACATTATCAGGGCTTCAGTATCTCAGGCCTTTGCAGGGTGCTGGGTGGGTGCAGGCTAGGTGTCGGGTGTAACTAACGTATATACATGGCAATGCTCAGTATCTCAGGCCTTTGCAGGGTGCTGGGTTGGGTGCAGGCTGGGTGGTGTGGTGTAACTACGTATTTTACAATTGGGTAGGCTTCAGTATCTCAGGCCTGTCAGGGTGCGGGGGGTGAAGGCGGGTTGGGGTTTAAACTACGTAATACATTGGCCAAGGGTCAGTATCTCAGGCCTCCTGTGCAGGGTGCTGGGTGGGTGCAGGCTGGGTGTGGGTGTAACTATGAATATACATTGGCAGGGCTCAGTATCTCAGGCCTTTGCAGGGTGCTGGGCACTGGTATTTCAGGTCCAGCGTCATTACATCGCATGTATTCAGCTTCAGGAATATGTCGGCGCCATTACAATCGCAGCACTGATGTTCAGGGCCATTACAGCGCAGCACTGTATGTCAGGCGCATTCAAATCGCAGGCAGCGATTTTCAGGCGTCATTAAACAATCGCAGCACTGTAGTTCAGGCCATTACCAATCGCAGCACTGATGTCAGGGTCATTACATCGCAGGCACTGTATGTTCAGGGCGTCATTTACACGCAGCACTGTATGTTCAGCAGCGCATTACATCGCAGACACTGTATGTTCCAGGCGTCCATTACATCGCCACTGTAATGTTCAGGGTCTTTCATTCGCAGCTTCAGCGCATACTGCAACTGTATGTTCAGTCGGGCCCATTACATCCAGCACTGTATGTTCAGGCGTACATTACATCGCCAGCAATCTGTATGTTCAGCGCAATAGCTAGCTTGTCAGCTCATTACACAAATGTAGACACATCGCAGCACTTGTATCGGTTCAGGCGTCATTACATCGCAGCATGTATGTTCAGGGCGTCATTAATCGACCACTGTATGTCAGCGTCATTACACGCACCTGTATGTTCAGGGCGTCATAACATAACACTCTCAGCACTGTAGTTTCAGAGCGTCATTACCTCGCAGGCACTGTATGTTCACGGCGTCATTACATCCAGCATGGATGTTCAGGCGTCATTACTACGCCGCCTGTAGTTCAGCGCATTACTCGCGAGCACTGTTCATTATTATCATGCGCATTATGTTCAGCACATACGCACACTGTATGTTCAAGGCGCCATTACATCAAACTGTGTACCAATCGCACACTTATGTTTTCAGGCGTCATTACATCGCCAGCACTGTGTTCAGGTCGGGTCATTACATCGCAGCAACTGATTGTTCAGCGCGTCATACAACGTGCTCTCGGCTTCTGTTTAGCCCAAGCCAATGCTGCGGGAAGCACCCGTGCGAGAGTGAAACTGCGGCCCTCCGGTATAGCCCCTGTGATTTGTTACAAAACAAGGATTGCTGCACGAGACACCTGCTGCCCAACGCCATCTGAGTGCTTCTATTCACGGCCAGATTATGGTCAATGTTTTCATTCTACACCTAATGTTATCAGGGCTTCTGCTAACCAAAGCATCATCTCGTGATCTCCAGTAAAGATAAGAGCATGTTGAGCGACTGGGGAAGGATTAGTGGGTGTGAGTATTCATTTCATTGCCAGCCCATCATGGTGAGCTCAAGTAAAGAAAGGCCACCGCTGACGCCGAGCAGATTCTGTGACTTTTATAAGGTCCACCCTAACCCAGGATCTTACACTCACCATTGCATGGTTGTATATCAAACCGGGATCGCCCTGCCCGTCCCACCAGAATTTTCAGCGTCTCATAAATAAGCCGTAAGGCACTTTCCCTTAGGGACCTTGTAAACTTCCAGTTACTGTTATGCTTCACATGTGCATTGTATTGAGGAGGAGGACTGGAGACAGTGCAGGGTGGGACATTAATATGGTTACTCAGTGGCAGTGAGGGGTCGGATGGGACATTAATATGTATCGTTGCTGCAGGTGGGACATAATATGGGTACTCAGTGAACGCGCAGAATCACGAAGCATTTTTACCTGTGGCGACTTAGTGTTCAATCCGCTTCTCTTTCTCCTTAGAATGCCTGCGATAAATGGGATTCATGTAACCGATCTCTGCCAGTGACAAAGCAGCCAAGGAACCATCGCAAAGTCCTCCCCCCAATGATATAGGCCGTGTAATACTTTGTCATGACAGTTTTCTCATTGTAAATGCAATTCTCTCGGTTAAAATGTTTATTATGTCCAACAGCCGGACATATGTAAAGTTAACAAAAAAAAGGCAATTGAAAATGTAGAAGTGTCTTGTTATTTCGTGCACAGTTTTAAGATGAATAAAATTAATATCTGTCACCTCGTCCAGCCTCTACAGAGTCAGCATCGATGACTATACACATGGCAAGTGCTCCGTCTCTTCAGGGCCTGTGCAGGGGCTGCGGGGGGTTGCAGGCTGGGGGTGGGTGTACTACGTATATACAATTGCGCGGGCAAGTATCTTCAGGCCTGTGAGGGTGCTGGGGGGTGCAGCGGTGGGTTGTGAACTAACGTAATACATTGACGGCTTAGTGTCCACGGGAGACCAGGGTTATTACCCTTTTATTAACTGGATCATATGATTAGCAAACAAATGGGAGGTAAAATTAACATAGTTATTTTTCCAAGGACAGCATGGCACACACTGGATCACAATTGCATTGAAAAACACACTTACTGGGGGTCAGGGCTAACGAAAATAAACTTTCCGAACTAAATGTTAACAAAGTGAGAGCTGTAGATCTCTTTCCAATGGAACCTGGGAGTTACGCCACACAAGTCTGGAAACTCTCAATTCGGCATGTAATTCCCCAGCCTCGACCGCTATTTCGTTTTACGTTTTTCATCAGAACTTGGCCCTGAAACGGACTCTAGAAAATTCTTGAGTTGAAAATCCCCTGAAACACCGGCTGCCTCTATTCTCACAGAGTCAATCTTTTTCGTATCTTGAATTGCCGGATGATGGTTTGGCGCTTCCAATCTTGAGGTCCTGTTGGCGGCAAGGTTTTCTTATGGTTTTTGGAGTCCCAATTATACATCTACAGCCAATCACGTTTGTGAATTTCCTTCTGCCGAGCCTATTAACCGAGTTGCTGGTCCTTCTATCCGGGTGGGCACCTTTCCATTGAGTTCTGCTAAGGGGCATGTGCCAACCTGGCACATCTGCCTCTTAGCATATTGGCCCCCTGCTGTCCCAGGCTCCGCAAAGTTCCGAGGTTGGGATATGGTGGCCGGATTAGCCCTTTGTGCTATCAGGATGGGGGTTCGAGTGTAACTCGTGTAACTAGCCGCCCTCCCTAAACACCTCCTATCCCGAGGCTTTCAAGCCCCGGGACCAGAGGAGACTCAGCGGCACCAAAGCCTGGTGGGTGGGGCCATCTGGGCTCTCAGATCCGAGGATTGGAAATCCCTCAGTTCATTCACAGGTTACAAGTAACACACTTATTCAAATATAAACCTTTAATAAATAACTGGGACTCTGTAATTTGGGTAATAAACATGTCTAAGTCTTGTTCTGGGGTCAGGGATAGATAGGAGTATCTACTTTCCCTACTCTCACTAGCCGAATCCCTGCCACACGGTTAGAAACCTGAATTTTACTTTTTGCCAACAAAATAAAAACTCTTGCAGCTTTATCACATACTGGAGCACCCCCTGACCCCTATACCAGGTTCAGGGGGACTGGGGGGGTTTTACTGTAATCATCGTGATTATGAAAAGGAAGCCCTTAGATTGTTATAAGACACCTCCTTTTTACAAAATTGAGCAGGGTACCCAAACGTTAGTTTCAGCTCAGAACTTCCAAACACTTTGAGAAGAGAATGTTCTCTCTTTCCGTTATTACCCGGCAGATATTCATTTTTAACCAGCCTTTCGAGAATCAACCCATAATTCTATTCACTTACCTTTAGGATCCATAAGTCCACTGTTGATCCTTTGAAGGACCAGACATGGTGCAGGGATACATCCCTGACAGCCAATGTTATCCCAGGTTCGTTACTCTTTCCGTCTCATAACATATGCGTCCAATTGTCCCTCTTACCTGAAAGACTCTAGCTAGTCTTGTACTTACTCCTTTCAATCCTTCGAATGGAAGAGTAGTACAGTGGTTTAACCTGTGACATCCAGGCACTAGTCTACCACATTCCCCATACCAAAGGTATAGGAGGTGATCGAATTGTGTTATGTAAGGGGACCCCTCAGTTGCATCCTTAATAGAGAGTTTTGTCACTTGATGTGTATGAGTTTATACTCTCAAACATAATTACTTCATGTAATTCAGTTTCCTTGAGGACTCCTACATACAGGTTTGCGAACTGCTATGAGTTACTCGTTTTGGCCCCAAGTTTCGCAAATCTGTATGTGGGAGACGGGGAAATAACAATTTGGGCCAATACCCATTCCACACCAACATCATCATGTGCACTCTACATAGAAGATGATGTCCTGTGTGTGTGGGATGGGACCTTGAATCGTTCAACAACTTTATGCTTTTTTGACCCACATAAGTAAAACTGGTGTTTCACACCATACAACAGCATGTTATTGACTATCTAGACCTCAAACTTTCCTCTTTACGAATGAGGGTGAAGTTGTGACCGAGACATTTTTCAAGGATTAGATACCAACAATTTATTAATGGCCACAAGTAACCCATAAAAAACATGGATAAAAATATCCCAGGTGGGCAGTTCATGCGACGGCGCAGGAATTGTAGTAAACATGATACTTTGCAGAAACAGGCGAGTAACTCTTGATCGCTTTGTGCAGAGAGGATACAAATTGACTTTCTAGAGAGGGAACTAAAGAGTTCAACATCTGGACAGAAATAATATGCTGATCAAAGGATAAGAACATCAGTGTCAAAAAAACAGACAGGATGACGTGGCTTTTATTACCAATTTCAACTCGGTACAAAGGAACATCGAACAGATTGTGCAAAAACCTGGCCATTTATGAATGTAGCCGCTTTTGGGCGGCCACCTGGTTGACAGACCTAGATTTATTTACAGGAAGGCTAGTACTTGAAAAATCTGTTAGCCCCAGCACTTGGGCACCAAGGTGGTCCTAAACCTGTAAATAGATGCTCGGTACTAAACCATGGGTAACTTTCATTGCAGCAAATGTACTGTTTGCAAGTATATGCTGCTAAAAACCGTAAACCTTTGTCTCTAAGTTTTCAAAAGAAGTATTTAACATTAGGATTTTATTACTGTAATTCGAACTATAATAGTTTAATCTCTTGAGGTGCCGCTGTGGATTCCACTACTGTCCGATAGAACAAAGCGTATGTTAAAAATTCGCATACAGGAAACATGTCCGTCAACATTAGGATTGTTTATGATAAACATAGTGTTTCTAGGCACTTTGGTTCAAATCAATCATCATAAGGATCCTTTCTTTTTTTTAACATTTAAGGGTATTGAGCATGTCCCCCACAATAGAAAGGGGGGAGAGATAGACTCAAGCACTATCTGCTCGGGAGTCCTAACTGATACTAAATTGGACTGTATGGCCCCAACAGGTTTAAATGAAGATATACGTTTGGTCCGTTTATTGAACTGTGTTTAGGGTCTATGACCATGTTTAGATCCATTGAACAAGCCTGGTGTCCATTTTCGTTAGTTGCAACAGTGTACCTATGTACAGTTTATGTCAATTAATTCTTTTTCTTCTTCCTTTACAGATTTTATATCCCTATGTGTATTGTTATTTGTTATATTGCTGTCTATTATTAAAGTTTTATTGTTCAACATGTTTTTTTCCATGTAATCAAATGACATACCCTGGAATCATTTTCCATGCACCCGATTGGCTCCCAGTCTTAATTATCTGACCAATAGGGACGTGGTGCTGGTAATATAGCTGCATGGGTAATGTCAATGATTTTACCCTGAAGAAGTAGCACTCTAGCTACGAAACGCATAGGATTACTGCTTTTTATGCCTTTTTTATGCTTTTCCTCGTGATAACGGTGCTTACAGAGGTACTCCCTGACTCTGAACTCTGCCGTTGTCCCCTGGTGGAGGTCCGCACTGCGTGTGACCTCACATCCCATGCGCAAGGAGTGACGTCACTGGAGAGCGCCGGCCTGTGAGGTGCTGGATGCGACACGCTGCGGATTTACCCGCAAACTGGCAGACACTTTATCTGACTTAGACGCTGTCCTATACACACTTAGTGTGCCCCATCTGGATAACAGACTTTCTTCCATCATCATAAGGGACCCCCCGCCTTAGACAGTCTGCCTGACGGTTTGAGATGAGATCAACCACCATCAGGCACCAGATGACATCTGGGGGTGAGGAGGTCAACTTACCTGAGGCGTCCCCCTTCCTATCGTGTGTCTGGTTGGTCTCACATTGTGGTAACTCGTTATTATTGTACACAAAATGCTCTTTATTCTATTTTTTTTATGTACGCAGAATACTTACCTCTTTAAAAACTAAAATTAATTTTGATACACTTCACTATGGCTTTTGTGCGCTTGTTTTTTTTTGTCTTTTGTCTGTAGCACCCTTGGAGTATTGAGCCACTCCCTATACTGTAGCAGCAAACGGCAATCTACCAACGGTTTTGTAATGGTTGCTATACTATATTTTATCACTTCCACATTAGGGTTTGGCCTCATATTGTCCCTTATTGTTTATAAGGAAGGGTCATTCTTATAGAGGTTTTACGTTATAGACCTCGTTCTTCTACACATTGGTTTCTTTGTGTTGCGCACTTTTGTTTCTTTTTCAGGGTGACTGGGCATGATATGGGCTTCCCTCTTTATGCTAGGGACCCCTGTATCGTTCTGGGGATACCATGATCCCCTATGCCCCGTTTTTACCTTTTCTGGTCTGTGCTGAAGCAGGGAACCCTGCCGGTGAGTCACAAGAACGTTTCCAGGTGGATTGTTGACCGGATCACTGTGCTCAACGTATTGGAGAATCTTACCTGATTCTCAGGTACATTTTTTGGGTATCCCGTAAACTCGGGGACCCTCTACATAGCCACAGTCTGACAATATTTCTTCCTCCGCCTACCCACCGGGAGGCTCCCAGCCTCGCAATCTCTGCTGGCTAGCACCCCCCCCCCCCCCCTGCAATTCCTGCTCGCACCCCCCCCCCCTGCAATCTCTGCTGGCTAGCACCCCCCCCACCCCCCGCCCCCCCCCCCTCTGCAAATCTGTGCTGGCACTCCTGGAAAGGCAAACACAAACATACGTGTTGTCGCATAATTTACACACAGTCACAGTAATGCATATACAACAGTCGTCCAAGGCTGACAATCTAGGACCTTAACACATGGGTTAGGGGTACCAAGTGGGCTTAACCTTTATTATTGAGCCTGGTTACCCCCTCGCCGTCACACTCAGTCTCTCAGGCCTTTGCAGGGTGCTGGGTGGGTGCAGGCTGGGTGTGGGTGACAAGGTATCACATTGCAGTGCTCATATCTCAGCCTGTGCAGGGTGCGTGTGGGGTGCAGGCTGGGTGTGGGTGTAACTATGTATACACATTATCAGGGCTCAGTACTCAGGCCTTTGCAGGGTGCTGGGTGGGTGCGGCTAGGCGCGGGTGTAACTACGTATATAATGGCAATGCTCAGTATCTCAGGCCTTTGCAGGGTGCTGGGTGGGTGCAGGCTGGGTGTGGGTGTAACTACGTATTTACATGTAGTGCTCAGTATCTATCTCAGGCCTGTGCAGGGTGCTGGGTGGGTGCAGCTGGGTGTGTGGTGTTAACTATGATATACATGGCAGGGCTCGTATCTCAGGCCTTTGCAGGGTGCTGGTGGGTGCAGGCTGGGTGTGGGTGTAACTACATATATACAGTGGCAGGGCTCGTCTTCAGGCCTTTGCAGGGTGCTGGGTGGTGCAGGCTGGGCGTGGGTGTAACACTGTATACCATTGGCAGTGCTCATATCTCAGGCCTGTGCAGGGTGCTGGGTGGGTGCAGGCTGGGTGTGGGTGTAATATGTTATCACATTATCAGGCTCAGTATCTCAGGCCTTTGCAGGGTGCTGGGTGGGTGCAGGCTAGGTGCGGGTGTAACTACGTATATACATTGGCAATGCTCAGTATCTCAGGCCTTTGCAGGGTGCTGGGTGGGTGCAGGCTGGGTGTGGGTGTAACTACGTATTTACATTGGTAGTGCTCAGTATCTCAGCCTGTGGGTGCGGGGTGGTGCAGCTGGGTGTGGGTGTAACTACGTATATACATTGGCAGGCTCAGTATCTCAGGCCTTTGCAGGGTGCTGGGTGGGGTGCAGGCTGGGTGTGGGTGTTAACTGCGTATATACTTGGCATGCTCAGTATCTCAGGCCTTTGCAGGGTGCTGGGTGGTGCAGGCTGGGTGTGGGTTGTNNNTAACTACGTATATACATTGGCAGTGCTCAGTATCTCAGGCCTGTGCAAGGTGCTGGGTGGGTGCAGGCTGGGTGCGGGTGTAACTACGTATATACATTGGCAGTGCTCATATCTCAGGCCTGTGCAGGGTGCTGGGTGGGTGCAGGCTGGGTGTGGGTGTAACTATGTATATACATTGGCAGGGCTCAGTATCTCAGGCCTTTGCAGGGTGCTGCGTGGGTGCAGCTGTCTATAATGCACCTCAGGTACTGACATACATTGTACTTAACAGAAAGCTTGTGGCAAGGGTGACTAAGTAAAAACTGGACATATTACAAAATTATTTTAAAAACAGATGACATCAGCTAAAAATAAATATTATAATGGTATTTGTCTAATACTCTCTCTTCCCATCCCCTCAGTCTCTCTCCCCCTCCCACCAGTTTTCTCAGTCACCACCCTTCCCCCCAGTCTCTCTCTCCCCCTTCCCCGTCTTTCTCCCCCACCCCCAGTCTCTCTCATTCTCTCTCCCCCTCTCCCCGGTGTCTCTCTCTCCCTCTCCCCGGTGTCTCTCTCTCTCCCCCACTCCCCAGTGTCTCTCTCTCTCATCCTCTCCCCAGTGTCTCTCTCTCATCCTCTCCCCAGTGTCTCTCCCCCCCCCCCCCCCCCCGTTCCCCCCCCCCCCCCCCCCCCAATCTCCCCCCCCCCCCCAGTGCCTCTCCCTTCCCCCACCCCATGTCTCTCTCCCTCCCCCCAGTTGGATAAATATATATATTTTTAAAAACGGCACATCTGAAAGATTGTCAGGACAGCAGGACAGCTCCTTAAAAACCAGGACTGTCCCGGCTAAACCGCGATGTCTGGTCACCCTACTTCTGGCAAACCCTATACTCTGGCGCTCATCCTCTGGTAGCTCACACATACACTGGTGAGCTATTTAAACTTGAGAGCCCATCATAAAGGATATCATATGGATGGCTTGTATGGAGGCTATGGTGCATTGAGAAAATATTGGAATGGCAAGTTTTATTTGAATACAGGCTGTTGTATCACCAACTATATGAGGACAGTGGTGGTCCGGCTGCGAGAGGACAACTCTTTTAGAGTTTAAAAGACCTTAGAGTTTTAGACCTTGGTGACAGGACACATATTAATACACATAGCTAAACCCACAAACCTATGTACAGGTGTTACGGTGAGGGGGTAACCAGGCTTCATAATAAAGGTTAAGTCCACTTGGTTTCCCCTGAACTGTGTTTTGGAGGTCCTAGAGTGTCAGCTCTTGGACCCGTGTATTGTGCATGCATTACTGTACCATGTAATATGCGACAATTGCAATTTTTTATGTTTTACCCTTTCCAGGAGTGCTAGCAAGTGGAGACGACCAGGCTGTGAGTTTCAGGGTAGGTTTGCGGAGAAACTTCTTTCAGATTGCGTCTATGTAGCGGGGTTCCAAAGTTACTGGAGACCCCCAAAATGTACCCCGGATTCAGGTTAGATTCCCAGCTACATTGAAGCACAGAGCTCCGGTCAAAACCCTACCATGAAAGCGTTCATGCGACTCACCACTAGGAGGTCCTGCTTCAGCACAGACCCGAAAATGTAAAAGGAGGCACAGAGAGGAAAAGGGTCCCTGAAACAGTTAAGGGGTCCCTAATATAACCAAGGAGGGGCTGTCCAGTTCTTGCCCAGGTCACCCTAACTGGTATAAGGAGTTTAGGGGATACTCCAGCCAAGGATAAGGCTGAGAGGGTTTAATCACAATAAGAAGTCTGTTTGCAGAGTATCAGGGATGTGGCTTGGGGAGGAAAACAGTTTGGTTTCCCCTCCATCCCTCCCACCAAAAGGACTTAGGATATTTGTAATAAAGTGTATCACGGATGTTAGTATGGTCGCCTGGCTCTGGTATAGGGGTTCAGGGATGCTACAGTCATGTATAAAACTGAGCAGGATTTTTATTAAGATAAGGCTGTGAGAGTTTTAGAAGTAAAGTTACAATGTTTAAAGGTCCAGTTTGCTGTGTGTAAGGGATACAGGCGAGTGCAAAGGGAATAGCGTAGGGTTACACTCTATTTCATACACCAACGGACTGTAACACATTTTAGCAGCAGAATGTATACAAGTATATTTTATTAAGCAGCAGTGTTTTAAAATATGTTTAAACTTTATACATTAAACAACCAGGCAGGATATTTTCATCCTAGGGACAGGGGGGGTGGGGAGGGGGGGGGTGCGGGAGCTCCCGGAATCCTGGGCTTTGGTGCCGGTGAGTCTACTTCCAGGTCTATAGGACAAAGTGACACTAGCTGCCAGGGGTGTGAAAGCCATCTAAACAGGATAGCTGAGTTAAGTGTTCAAGTCCTGGTCAGCTGTCACCTTCCTAGACTTGGAGGCACTGAGCCTGCGGGGGGCTTTGAATAGTAATTGGACAAAGTGGCAGTTTGTGCACATGCCCTCTCACTTTTCTGAAGCCCTAGGTGCCAGCTTTCACAAACCTGGAAGTGTGTGTGTGGCTAAACATGAAGTTCCCACGCGGCGGATTGGCTGTAATACTGCAGGGATGACTTTGAAAAGGTTATTAAAAAAGTGAGCAGCCAGCCCAGAGAGCAGTCCCCCCCCGTGATTCAATGTGTGTTCAAAGATTTCCAAGGTCCAAAGTGTGTAACCTTCACGGAGGGGTCGAACCGACCCAAAGAAGCCATGCGGAGACAGCAAGGAAACAGCTACAGGACTTTAAGCAGAAAAGCTTCTAAGTCACACTTTCAGTACCATTTGGAGTGGACTTTTTAAAGACTTTCTTTCCACTAGGAAAGTCAGTTTGTCAAACCCAGACCCCCAGTAAGTGTATTTTTCTTCTGCATATTGTAATTTAATGTGTGTTTGCCGGTTTCTACAGAATAAATCACAATTTATTTTACTTATTGGCTTTGCTTAGTGATATGACCCCGGTTTAAATGTGTAAGTACCTGGTCCCCCGTGACAACAGGACTCACAGTGAGGACCCCAGTCAGAACTCTGAAGAACTTGTTTCTAGAACAAAGGGTGGAGCTATATATACCCTTGATGCATGCTACAGTAAAATCACTGGCCACGGGGTGGAAAGGGAAAAGGTGAACCCTGAGTGATCCCACCCAGTTAACCCCTTAAGAAACTAGTCACTTAATAGAACTAGTAGTCCCCAAAAGAGGGGGCAAGATATCGAAAACCTTTACAAGAATATTTTTTAAAAAGACATAAAATACTGTAACATTGGTATGTGTACAGTTCTGGGTGTGCTTAATTCCATTCATTTGTTAAAACTATGCAGGGTCTAATCCAGGGCCTGACACCTTCAATGTTCATAGGTATACAATCCCTGGACAAGTTAGTGCTAAGTTTAAGAGGTCAATGGGGATCATGCACTTAGCTCCGATAAGTCACTTTTAGAGCGCAAAGTGCTCTTAGAACGTGATTTTGAGGTCAACCTGATGCACTAAGCAACGCAAACAGGCACTTTGCGCTCTAAAAGTGACTTTTTTCCAGAATTTTTTCTTAGTCCAACTTTGCTCGTTCGAAACCCTGTTTGCGTTAAATTCTGCCCTTAAGCGGGATGCATTAAGCAACGCAACCTTAGCGTACGCGAAAGTTGCGTTGATCAGAACACGTCAGGTCAGAGTAGAAGGAAAAAAAGCTGGACCTAGAAAAAATTATTGCTTTACCTTTTTGCATGCGCAAAACCCATACAACAGGCCGGCGGGTGTCCCCGGCTGACCCCACGGGGGTTCCCGAGGGAGTGCCTGCGGTACCAATGTTGCACCTCCAATAATAATAAAAAATATTTACAACTAAATACACCCCCCTAACACATACTATACAGTAATGGGCAAAATTACTATTATCCACATATGGATAATAATGCATTTGCCCATTTTAAATACATATAAATGACAATAAATACAGTAAAAACATATTACACTTACCTTTTACAGGCACCCACGATGAAGGCCGTCTTCATCCTCATCTTCATCCTGCCCATGCCCCTCCGATGCTGAAAGACATACACAAGAATAAAAACAGCCAATGTAATGTCCTCTAACCCCTTAATCACAATAGCGGTTATTAACCGCTACAGTCATTAAGGGGTTAACCCACCCTCACCCACCACTCGGGAGGCCTACATACCCTCCCCCACTAACCCCCCACCCCATGAGGCCTAACCACCCTCACCCACTACCCAGCCGGGAGGCCTACCCACATACCCTTGAGGCCAATACCCCCTCCCCCCACCCCCAGTACCCACAATAAAAACAATACACAGCCTCCAAAAAAACATCATTCTATTTATTAAATACATAACCCACCCCCTGTGCCCCCCATAAATACATGATTTATTCTTTTACATACAGGGTTCATAACCCAGGCCCACGTGAGTCCCCGGTGGGCCTGACGGGTCACCTCACAGACCTACAGGTTACCAGCAACTTGTTTCATACAGGTTCTGGAGGCCTGTTGGTGGGTCCCGCCAGGCACCATGGCCCACCAGGTGGTCTCCGTGGGCCACAATTGGGTCCCCATGGTAGGCCTGCGGATGTCTGGGAGCCCCGGGTCAGACCCACAGGTGTCTGAGGGGCCTCGGGTGGTTCCCACGGGGGTCTGGGGACCTAAGGGTGGGCACTACGGATCCGCTGTGCCCCCCACAGATGTGGGGCCACCGGTTCTTCCCCGCACACTACAGGTCCGCGGTGCCCCCACAGATGTGGGGCCACCGGTTCTTCCCCGCAGGTGTCCCCCATGGACCACGCAGCCTGGTACCCATGAGATACCCGAGGATACCTCAGGTGGTCTCCAGAGGTCTCACGCAGACCAAAGGAACCAACCCTGTATGTAAAATAAATAAACCTGACCTATACATTCAATACATACATCCCCACCCCCAACACATACAGTACAATAATGTGCCAAATAACTATTATCCAGATATGGATAATAGATTATTTGCCCATTATTAAACACATTAACTAGCATAATAACATAAATAAAGTTCTACTGACCTCATCAATAAGAAGCCCCCGTCGCCAGCAAAATCCTTGTCCTCCGTTGCCAACAAAATACATAGCCAATACATTGCAATTACATTCTGATATCAATTAAACCCTTAATCACCTTATCGGATAATAACCGCAAAGGTAATTAAGGGGTTAAGCCACCCTGGCCCGATAGCCACCCTTCGCCCATTCATTTGTACAGTGGCTTCATCATTCAACTATATATATACATAGATAGATAGATAGATAGATAGATAGATAGATAGATACACTGGCGACACACTTTATTGAAGTGTGGCCAGTTCCGCAAGCCGGGAGATTTCCCGGCTTGCAAGTGGCATCCCCTCGGCGTGCCGCGCGTCACCGATGCGCGGTCACGCGTCATCGGGTGCCTGCACCCCCTGCACGCGCGTCCAGGGCTCCCCGAGGGAGCCCTGGTGTCCCGCGATGTGGGGGACGGCGGCAGGGGGTTCCGGGGGACCCGGCGGACCCGGAGAGGAGAGGGGGAAGCCGCGATCGGCGGGCCTCTCCTCCGCTGCTTCGGCGCGCGCCCGGCACCCTCCGGCGCGCGCCAGGTAACTGCTGCGGCCGAGAACGGGCAAATGCTCGAATAAACTCGGCCGCAGCAGTAGATAGATAGAGATACACACAGATGATGAACCAATATACAAATAAATGTAGAAAGGTTAACAACAACATGCTCTACTACAAATACAACTTCTCCATACAGACACAGTACAATAAAATCATATTTCCTTAAAAAAATCCAATCTCATCTTCCAATCAAAAGCCTCAAATGCCAATCAAAACATTGCATTTACATTGTATACATGATGCATACAATCTATGCACCATGTACACTCTGCCAATGAATGTTAACAATAACATATTCCAAACAAAATACCAATACATCCAAACAAGTATACTAAGTCACCATAAATCAATTAGCATTCATTAATCAAATCAATAAACAATTTAAATTCCATCCATAACAATTAAACAATTAACTATTTCTATCGTTAAAACGAACAAGTTACCATCAGACAAAATATAAGTACCAAAAAGAATACAATATACAAAAGCAAGCCTCACCCTGACCTAAAGTACACCATACAAGACCAAAAATTACATCTAACTAATTCTAAAATACATTAGACACACATTTTTGCATAGCAGCATATCCCAAATCATATTAAACACAGCAATACAAGCATTTCCTACCAACGTTTCGATCCTCTTCAAGGAATTTGTGTGAACACTCTGAATACAGTTTATTTGGACTTTACCTGGCGAGTGCTGTCTTTTTTATCACCTTGCTGGTGATTACATGCATTATTCTGGTGAGTGCTGTCTTTTTTATCACCTTGCTGGTGATTACATGCATTATTCATCTTTATGGGCCAAGCACCGCTCTTATACCTATATTCCTAGGAGTGCCAGTGACCTCTTTTGTGTATATATATATAGATATAAATATCTATATATATATAAATATAGTCATAGACTCTGTATACATTAGTAGGAGGTGGCAGTATGTCTGTTTTCCAGTATGCGAGGCGTTAAACCAACTGATTAGGCAGTCCATAGGTGATCCAAATTAAGTAAGCCCACCATCTTTTAAAAGAGGAAGAGGTCTCTATGTATCTTATGTGATATATGTGTGTGTATGTGTATATGTATTTATGTATGTGTGTATATATAGGCATATAACACGGCAGGAACACCAATACATGTATCTATCTGTATGACTTGTAAATGTATACACCTGAATAAAAAAAGATATATAAAAATTTTTAAAAAAGAGGAAGAGGAAATGCCTATGGGGCGGCATTCTCTCTCAGATACTGAGAGAGGACAGAAGAGAGCTGACAGACAGACACAGGCTGCTCATATTTATGCTGTCCCGAGGGGAATAAAGCTCCTGTTACTGAACATTGTTGGTCTGGTCTAATTCCAGCCAGGTAGATAGACTTAACTTTTGTTTAGTTAGTTCCCCTAATGGGGATAGGCTTTTGGTTTATGTTTTGTTTTACTTAAAGGGACAGAGCACCCATTGTTTTGTTATGTTTTTGGACACATAAAACCACCAGCATATTATTTATTATTTCACCAGAAGAATTGTGTTGCCTCCTCACTAACCACGGTCATCCTACCACAAGTGGTGATAGAAGTGGGATGCCGAATACCCTGTAAAAGGGTCTGAGCTGCACATTGCGACTGGTGGATCCTGTGCGGACTGTTACTGTCAGTATGTAGGACATTGTGAAGGCCCTACTACACAGCACCGCTGTTCTGCAGGAAACAAAATGACAAGGACTTGAAAGCACTGCGGCAATACGTAAAACAAACCAGATACTTTTGGCCCAGCTTGGCGTTATCGCAGAAACATAGAGGGGGCTGGTTCAACTCCTGGCCCAGATTACTATGGACTCGACCAATCAACCAAAGTGTGGCCTATACAGGCGAACCAATACCTACAGAAAATTATGCTGCAAGATGACAGAGGGTTACTTCCGGTCCTTTGAGTGCATCGCTTTCCGGGAAATTTGAGCCCGCTCCAAATGTGCTGAGATTATTGCACCCATTCTACTAGGGGAAGCCCAAAAAGCATATTGTGACCTCTACGAAGAAACCGCCGCAGATTATGACCGTCTAAAAAGCGAAATCCTTGCAATGATTGGAGTGACTCCTGCAGTCTGTGTGCAAAGGTTCCACACATGGAGATACCAGGAACAAAAGTCACCCAGATCCCAGTGGAGGGGAATAAAGCTCCCAGGTAAGGAGCCAAGTGGTGTTACTGAACATTGTTGGTCTGGTCTAGCTTAGCTAACCAGCCAGGTAGATAGGGGAACTAACTAAACAAAAGTTCAGTCTAACGGGGATAAGCTTTTGGTTTATATTTTGTTTTACTTAAAGTGACAGAGCACCCATTGTTTTGTTATATTTTTGGACAAATAAAACC
>WSYH01003035.1:0-73939 GCA_036426205.1 Ascaphus truei
CTACGCATGTGGCAGAGGGAAGGAGAGGCGTGTGCTACGCATGTGGCTGAAGGAGAGGCGTGTGCTTTTGTGACAGTGTGAAGGAGAGGCGTGTGCTGCGCATGTGACAGTGTGAAGGAGAGGCGTGTGCTGCTCATGTGACGGTGTGAAGGAGAGGCGTGTGGGCCCATGTGACAGTGTGAAGGAGAGGCGTGTGCTACGCATGTGACAGTGTGAAGAAACCTAAGATCATTGCCACGTGCTCCCTAACCCCGTCGCTGCCAGCGCGGGCGTCACGTTAACCCCTTGTTATTTTGCATGTATAGCAGCAAACGTGGATGATGTAAATAGATGAGCATGCACTCAACGTACCGTGTGTCAGGGGTGAGCAGACTTTTTATGCTGAGCCCCCCTTTTCATCCATGACATTTCTCGGGGCCCCCCTGCCTGATGTAATCAAATCACATGGAAAATAAAACCTTTATTAAACGGCATGCAATGTAAGTACGTCCCAATACTTGCATATTTCAGCATTTTTAAAACCTTTAAACATTACAAAGTAAGTGTTTTTTTTTTAGTAACATGGCGCGGATCCGCTCATTTAATCTATGGCTGGGATTATGGTGCTGGCGTCGCTGCGTGCACGCACTCGTCTGCTCGCGCCCGGCAACCACTCTGCTGTATTTTCTTACGGGAGCTGTGCCCCGCGCCTGCGCGCCTGCCGGCAGAGAGGCGCTTCGACGCGGCCGCGTTGTGAAAATACAACAAATGTATTTTCAGGCGACTGCCACGTGGCGGCGTGTGAGCCGGTTCAGCTTCGCGAGGCCCCCGCCACGCGTCTACAATCTCCTGCAGCCACGTTCACAAATGGCTGGGGCTGCAGGAGTGCACGCGGTGGCGGCGCTCGTCCGCACGCGGCGGCGGCGCTCGTCCGCACGCGGCTGCGCAGGGACCTATAATCCCAGCGTTATTGTCACATTCCTTGCATTTCACTTCTAACATGTGGAGCTGTGACATGTTCCTGAGATGTGCCACGCCGGCCGGATACCACTGTGGGATCACGATCTGTTTATTTTAGTGTTTGTTGGTATCTGGTAATATTAGTTTTTTTCTGGCGGACTGTCAATATCACAAAGGCAATCCATTTGGAGGGACATCCATCCTCCGCTTTGCCATCTCCCTGCCCTCTTCCCCCCCCTTTTTTGTTCCTTCTCCATTTGCCCTTTTCCCCCTGCTCTTTAGCCTTCCCCGGTGTCGCCCACCCTCCCGCAGTACCTGCCAGTATTATTTATCCGTTTTTAACGTTGTGTTTTAACTTTTTTTAGTATTATTTTATTGCATTCAAAGTAGCATTTAGATAGCGGCAGCTTACCCGTTCAAATGTCAGCTGTGCAGAGGGTCACCGCAAATCCGGGAGCCAGCGGAGAGCAGGATCAGAGTGTTACTGCAGGGCAGACACTGGGAGGGGCATTCCACGCCACAGCGCTGGCTCACGCCCCTCCCCTGACGTCCTACACTGGCCTCTTCTGATGATTTTCACGTGCAGCCGTACCTCCGCCACGCGCGCGCGCGCACTCACACCATCAAGTTTGGCCAGCTACCCGCTCCCCCACGTACACCAACCCCCAGCCACATAAACATTTTCGGCCACGTGCCACTTAAAAAACTCTTGCGCACCCCTGCCGTATGTCATGTGTTTCACGGGGATGCTTGGTGGCATTGGGACAAGACACGTCTCTGCACCCCGTATTCGTGCCGGATAAATGTGCTGTCATTGCAGAATTGGTGCAGGAGGGACATGTCTGTCACAGACGTGTTTCCAAGCCACACGCTGATGTGCTTCAGTAATGCCTTCATCTTGTGCTGCCGGGCATTTATTTAGCATTTATACATCTCTATCCTTGTGTATTCTGCGCACGGCGCAGGCGATGCCTCGTGGGTTGGGTACAAGCTCCGAGCATCAGTTCTGCCTTCCTGCTCATCATGCGTCACGCTCGATGGATGCACACGGTATCTGTATGTTGGCACAGGTGTAGAAAACAAGAAACGTGAAACCGCGCGCTTCTATTAGTGACCCGTGTTAGTGTGAAACCAATAATGGCGTAATAATACAGAAAATGTATCTAAATCAAGTGAGATAATTATAGCTTAAATTAAAGTGAATAATCACACCTCCAATTTAAATATAGCCTTCACCAAACAGTGAATTAACAATAATAAATAAGGTGAAAAAAATACATATAGTAGCTCAAAGAACCCTTGTGATGGATCGTTCTCTGATCCCAAAAGTGGTATGTTGGGGAGCGCTCGTCGGTCAGGTGACGACAATATGAAATAGAAAAATACAAATAATGGTGTAGCCAATAGAGGAAATTAATCTACCTAGAAAATGGCGTCACTCACAAATTCCTTCTGGATACTATGGCGTATCGGAGATCCACCTCTCTCTGATAGGAGCGCTATGATGAGCCCTCTTTGATGTATGTCTATGGAACCGCTTCCGATCTGGAGTTAATCATTTCAACATAAACGAAGTTCATGGGAGAGAACCGCTGGCTGCTGTGGAATCTGCCGGTGTGCCTGCTACCCCCTCTGCATCCGCGTGCCTCACTTCCTGTGACGACTCAAGTCAGGGCGGAAGTAGTCTCTCTGCTCTCTGCTCACTCGGCTGCCAGTCGGCAATCACCAGTACTCCCAGTAATAGATTAGAAACTGCTGATTCAACGCGTTTCACATGATTCCTAACGAAGCCTAGCGTTGTTGGCGTTGGCACTGGTGTAAGATATATACTTTCTTCAAAGAGAACGTGCTTTGAGATAATGAAGTGTATGGTGGTATAGTGTATGGTGGTATAGTGTATGGTGGTATAGTGTATGGTGATATAGTGTATGGTGATATAGTGTATGGTGATATAGTGTATGGTGATATATACAGGCATACCCCGCATTAACGTACGCAATGGGACCGGAGCATGTATGTAAAGCGAAAATGTACTTAAAGTGAAGCACTATATTTTTCCCACTTATCGAAGTATGTATTGTACTGCAATCATCATATACGTGCATAACTGATGTGTTATTTACATGTGTAACAGGCTCTATAGTCTCCCCGCTTGTGCACAGCTTCGGTACAGGTAGGGAGCCGGTATTGCTGTTCAGGACGTGCTGACAGGCGCATGCGTGAGCTGCCGTTTGCCTATTGAGCGAGATGTCCTTACTCGCGAGTGTACTTAAAGTGAGTGTCCTTAAACCGGGATATACCTGTAGTGTATGGTGATATATAGTGTATGGTGATATATAGTGTATGGTGATACTTGGGATCATTGTACAGTGCAACATTTCTCCTTTCTCACACTTTTCTTCCTGATTGGAAGCATGCTCCAGTGGTTTAAATCTGTATGAATGTAGTGATTTTATTTGAATGACTTCTCATTGCGCATCTCGGAGGATGAAGAGGTCACGGGCGTTCAGATGGTCGTTTCAAGGTGTGTTTTTTCAGAATGACTGTATCTTTGTCTCATTTATATGGTCAGGTTCCTTTTAAATACCTCAATTTTGCAATTTAGATCAGAATCGCAGTAACATCAAAGCACTTCACCATATAACGTCTTCTCTGCTGTTTTTCATATCGGTTTAGTGTTTTCAAGAATATTTAATAGCTTTTCACATTTTGGAGCGAAAACCCAACTCTGAGCAGGGGAAATGAGCAAATCTAAAATCCACGTGGCTTCTATCTGTGGCTCATCAGGGAAGCAGGCTTGTGTCCGCGTACCTGTGATAGCGCCGGGGCTGAGGCGCTTGTGTCCGCGTACCTGTGATGGTGCCGGGGCTGAGGCGCTTGTGTCCGCGTACCTGTGATAGCGCCGGGGCTGAGGCGCTTGTGTCCGCGTACCTGTGATAGCGCCGGGGCTGAGGCGCTTGTGTCCGCGTACCTGTGATAGCGCCGGGGCTGAGGCGCTTGTGTCCGGTAACCTGTGATAGCGCCGGGGCGAGGAGCTTGCGTCCCGCGTACGTGTCGGAAGGCTGGGGCTGAGGCGCTTGTGTCCGCGTACCTGTGATAGCGCTGGGGGCTGAGGCGCTTGTGTCGGTACCTGTGATAGCGCTGGGCTGAGGCGCTGTGTCCGCGTACGGTGATAGCGCCGGGCTGAGGCGCTTGTGTCCGGTACCTGTGGATAGCGCCGGAGCTGAGGCGCTGTGTGTCCGCGTACCTGTGAGCTGGCGAGGCGCTTGTGTCCGCGTACCTGTGATAGCGCCGGGGCTGAGGCGCTTGTGTCCGCGTACCTGTGATAGCGCCGGAGCTGAGGCGCTTGTGTCCGCGTACCTGTGAGGCTGAGGCGCTTGTGTCCGCGTACCTGTGATAGCGCCGGAGCTGAGGCGCTCGTGTCTGCGTACCTGTGAGGCTGATGCGCTTGTGCCGCGTACCTGTGATAGCGCCGGGGCTGAGGCGCTTGTGTCCGCGTACCTGTGAGGCTGAGGCGCTTGTGTCCGCGTACCTGTGATAGCGCCGGGGCTGAGGCGCTGTGTCTGCGTACCTGTGATGGCGCCGGAGGCTGAGGCGCTGTGTCGCCGTACGTGATGGCGCCGGGAGGCTGGGCGCTTGTGTTCCGCGTACCTGGATAGCGCCGGAGCTGAGGCGCTTGTGTCCGCGTACCTGTGATGGCGCGGGGCTGAGGCGCTTGTTTCCGCGTACCTGTGATAGCGCCGGAGCTGAGGCGCTTGTGTCGCGTACCTGTGATAGCGCCGGAGCTGAGGCGCTTGTGTCCGCGTACCTGTGATGGCGCGGCGGCTGAGGCGCTTGTTTCCGCCGTACCGTGGATAGCGCCGGGAGCTGAGGCGCTGTGTCCGCGTACCTGTGAAGCGCGGGAGCTGAGGCGCTTGTGTCGCGTACTGTGATGCGCCGGGGCTGAGGCGCTTGTTCGCGTACCTGTGATAGCGCCGGAGCTGAGGCGTGTGTCGCCGACCTGTGATAGCGCCGGAGCTGAGGCGCTTGTGCGCGTACTGTGATGGCGCCGGGGCTGGGGCTTGTTCCGCGTACCTGTGATAGCGCCGGAGCTGAGGCGCTTGTGTCCGCGTACCTGTGATAGCGCCGGAATGTTTTGTAAATTAGAAGAGTATGATTTCCAATAGATTGTCACCGGGGGGGGGGGGGGGGAGAGAGAGAGAAAGCAGAGACCATTTGCATAAAATTTACTTAGATTGTAAGCTCTTCGGGTCCGGGACTCCCTTTCCTTTGTGTCTGAACTTTGCTGCGCTTATGTATTGTTATAATTCCCTGTACTGTATGTCCTGTGTGAGACGCTGAGCACACTGTTGGCGCTATGGAATAAGAATTCATGCATTTTATGTTTAGTTTGGCAGGGAGAGTTATTTATTTGTGATTTTTTTTTTTTAAATGACCTTTACGGGCTGACACAGACATATGTGTTGTGTGTGTGTGTGTGTGTTGTGTGTGTGTGTGTTGTGTGTGTGGTATGTGTGTTGTGCTCACTACTTACAATTCGGGTGTGCATATCTGCTTGCTGCTGGTGCAGAGAGGAAGCCGAGCCCTGCTCTGAGGCTCAGTGCTGCATGCAGTCGCGCAGTCCCTGGCTGGGTGGGCTGTAGCTGGTATCCTGGCTGCCTTTGGCAGTGCATTGTAGGGAGGACGAGAGGAGGGTGTGTGAGGACCTCCGCACAAAGGCATTTTTCCCATTCTGCCGCAAAGTGATCTGCAGTCCTGCTGCGGAATCCTCCGGCTCAGACCCTGGGATCAGACCAACCTCGTGGTAAATAACCTTTTTAAGAATTGAGTATCAGGGACAATAGTCCCGGTCAGTGGTATTGAATGAGACAGGGCCATTGAAGTGTGGTTTAATTACAACGAAATTAAGACAAAGGAATTCAATGTAAGAATAATAGATGAAGGGATTCTGGCTTGTGGTATGCAGCGATGTGACGCGATGTTAGTGCCAGCAGCCTGTGCCCTGCAAAACATGTGCCCTTTTCTCCAGAACCAGAGAGAGCGCCGGGGCAGCCAGGCTTGTCTACTGAGAGGGAGGGGCAGACAGCTGTCTGTGAGAGAGTGCAGGCATCCAGCTGTCTGCTGAGAGCGTGCAGTGGGCATCCAGCTGTCTGTGAGAGTGTGGCGGGCATCCAGTGTCTGTGAGAGAGTGCAAGGGCATCCAGCTGTCTGCTGAGAGAGTGCAGGGGCATCCAGCTGTCTACTGAGAGAGTGCAGGGCATCCAGCTGTCTGCGAGAGAGAGGAGAGTGCAGGGGCATCAGCTGTCTGCTGAGAGATGAGGGCGCCAGTGTCTACTGAGAGTGCAGGGGCAGTCAGCTGTCTACTGAGAGAGTGCAGGGGCATCCAGCTGTCTGCTGAGAGAGTGCAGGGGCAGCCAGCTGTCTACTGAGAGTGCAGGGGCAGTCAGCTGTCTACTGAGAGAGTGCAGGGCAGCCAGAGTTGCTGCGAGGAGTGCAGGGGCATCCAGCTGTCTGCTGGAGAGTGCAGGGGCATCCAGCTGTGCGGAGAGAGTGCAGGGGCATCCAGCTGTCTGACTGGAGAGTGCAGGGCAGCCAGCTGTCTACTGAGAGTCGGGGCAGTAGATGCTACTGAGAGTGCAGGGCAGCCACTGTCTGCTGAGAGAGTGAAGGGGATCATCCAGCTGTCTGCGGAGGGAGAGTGCAGGGGCATCAGCTGTCTGCTGAGAGAGTGCAGGGGCATCCAGCTGTCTGCTGAGAGATGCAGGGGCAGCAGCGTTACTGAGAGTGGGGCAGTCAGCTGTCTACTGAGGAGTGCAGGGCAGCCAGCTGTTCTCCGAGAGTGCAGGGGCAGTCAGTCGCGGAGAGAGTGGGGCATCCAGCTGTCTGCTGAGAGAGTGGCAAGGGCACTCCGATGTCTGGTAGAGAGTGCAGGGGCATCCATGCTGTCTGCGGAGAGAGTGCAGGGGCATCCAGCTGTTGCGTAGAGAGAGTGCAGGGGAATCAGGGAGGCGTAGAGAGTGCAGGGGCAGCCGCGTCTGGTAGAGAGTGCAGCAGAGGCAGCCAGCTGTCTGCGTAGAGATGCGGGGCAGCCAGCTGTCTGCGTAGAGAGTGCAGGGGCAGCCAGCTGTCTGCGTAGAGAGTGCAGGGCAGCCCGCGTTCGTAGAGAGTGCAGGTGGCAGCCAGCTGTCTGCTGAGAGAGTGCAGGGGCATCCAGCTGTCTGCTGAGAGAGTGCAGGGGCATCCGCTGTCTGCTGAGAGAGGGGCAGGGGCATCCAGCTGTCTGCTGAGAGAGTGCAGGGGCATCCAGATGTCTGACTGAGAGAGTGCAGGGGGCATCCAGCTGTCTGCTGAGAGGTGTAGGGGCATCCAGCTGTTGCTGAGAGATGCAGGGGCATCCAGCTGTCTGCTGAGAGAGTGCAGGGGCTCCAGCTGTCCTGCTGAGAGTGCAGGGGCATCCAGCTGTCTGCTGAGAGAGTGCAGGGGCATCAGCTGTCTGCTGAGAGAGTGCAGGGGCAGCCAGCTGTCTGCTGAGAGTGTGTCAGGGGCATCCAGCTGTCTGCTGAGAGAGTGCAGGGGATCCAGCTGTCTGCTGAGAGAGGCGGGGCAAAGTGCTGAGAGAGTGCAGGGCATCCAGTGTCTGCTGAGAGAGTGCAGGGGATCAGCTGTCTGGAGAGAGGAGGGCATCCAGCTGTCTGACTGAGAGCGTGCACGACAGCGTCTGCGGAGAGAGTGCAGGGGCAGACAAGATGTTGCGGGAAGTGCAGCAGACGCTGTTGCGGAGAGAGTGCAGGGTAGTAGTAACTGGCCAAGATGCTGTACAATGCTGTCACATTTTTTCCTCTCTGCTGCTCAGAGTTTTGAGTGGAAGCATGTGATGGAGGGATTGCCTCGGATAGGGACAGGGACCCCACATCTCCAGCCTTCTGATGACTGCAGTCTTTGTCCCGCACTCCATCCGGACTTCCTCCCTTCCATTGGCTGTGGCAGGAGTCCGCTCAGCATTGTTCTTCCACACATTAAAGGAAGCCTCTGTGCAGACAAATCACGACTGGGGACGCAGTGAGAGGGAGTTGTGCCTTTAAAGGGAGGAGGAGGCATGAGGGGGAGATCTCGCAGAGCTGAAATGAATCTACTTGGAAGGGCGGTAACAGTAGCATCCTTTCTGCCTTTTGGGATATCGATCTTACGAGGCCATCCCAGTTGTATCTGGAAGTCAGTAGTATCATCATTTCCTACCGTGCTGATCATCTCGGAAACCTGGTGGTCATCTTCGTCTTCACTGGCTCCTCTCCCAACCACCACACCACCAGCTACTTTATCCAGACAATGGCCTATGCGGACCTCCTGGTTGGGGTCAGCTGCTTGGTGCCTTCCTTCTCTTGCTGCACTACCAGCCTGCTTCGGAGTTCATCCTGTGCAAAAGTTTGGCTACGTGGTGTCTGTGCTGAGAGCGTCCCATGACGTCTGGCCTGTTCAGTATAGATAATACATTGCATCACGAAGCGTGACTACAACTCTTGGTCGCATGCAGGCTGCGTGTGCATTTGCTCCTGTGGCTTTACTCGTGTGCCGTGTTTTGCCCTCCTTTTTTGGCGGGGAAACCTGGTTACCACGGAGAGTGTTCCGATCCTGCGCTCAGTTCTTGGCACACCAGCCCCTACTTCACCTCCTCATTGCGGTGATGCTGTACGCCCCGGCGGCCTCCACGGTCTGCTTCACCCTTAACATCTTCCGCATCCTGCCAGCAGCACACCAAGGAGATGAACGAGGGCGCGTACGCTTTCAGCACCACGGAGGGGAGCCCAGCCAAGGGCAGGCCAGCTCGGATAAGCACTATGCCACCGTGCTCTTCCGCATCACCAGCGTCTTTTACATCCTCTGGCTGCCCTACATAATCTACTTCCTGCTGGAGAGCTCCAAGGTCTACGCCAGCCACACGGCGTCCTTCATTACCACCTGGTGGCCATCAGCAAAGCTTCTGCAACTGCCTCATCTACAGTATGTCAAACAGCGTCTTCCAGAAGGGTCTGAAGCCTCCGGGGGCCGTGTGTGTTTCATGTTCTAGGCAGGGTGAGAGTAAAGAGCTCCTGGCACTGCCGGGAAGAGACCCACTGACGGTTGCAGCCCCTAACCTTCCACCAGCTAGACCTCCTCTAGTAGCTACCATGCAAGATTGGGTAACACTACGGAAATCGCCACAAACATGAGTTTAGTACGTGCCACCTAGACAATGTAGGCCTGAAATGTTGTATAGTGATAATGACAAGGGTTACATCTCATTCTGCAGTCACATGTCTGAGCAGCTCATGGCTGCAAAACAGAGTGGAAAATACTTTGCATTTGCAGACCCGTCCTGCCCATGTTGGACAGATTGTTTGGTGCTGTGGCTCTTGTAATCTATGTATATTGACCGCTTCCACTGTACCAGGGGAACGCTGGTCATACTGTCATATGTCCAGTTTTGTGCTCCCGGAGGTACAGCCGAGAGTTCTGTCCTGCAGCATTTCGATGCTTCCCTAGTGCAGTTAAGTGGAAATGTTACAGCTGTGTGGGTCTGTGTGTATCTCTAATATCTCCAAACCCAGTATTCGAGGAGAGAGAAGCTGTGAGGCATAGTGAATTGTGTGCATACTAACATGAACTTAAACGTGTCCGAACCACGGAAACCCGAGAAACAAACACCCCTAATCCTTTATCCTTCCTGAAACTCCTCCGATATAGACAGTGGTCGCGCTGCTGTCACATTCTCAGCACAAGATCTATTGCTCAGTGCTTTTTGCTATAAGTGTACTTGATTTGGTTCAGAGCGAATTTAATACAATATTTTTGTAGTGAGAAAAAAATATGTTGATCATTTTGCAAAAAAATGTTCACTGGTCGTTATTGCATGTAAAATGTTCTTCGATGACTGGGATATGTTTTACTGTCATTTAAGATATTCTGTTTAAAGTGTTTGTATTATTTGTCCATTCGTAATAATAAGGCGTTGTTCTGCCTAAAGCTTCTCAATAATGGTACAATTTGAAAACAAAATATTAAATAAGCATTTAATAATTTTCTGTAGATAAAGAAAAAAAATGCACATTTTTAAATGAGGCTGGAAAACAAGCATTCCAGTGGCCATGGACTGCACCTTACCCACCCCGCCATCTCCGCTCTGCCACCTGCTATCTCTTCCGTCCCCGCTCTCTCTCCCTCTCGCCCCCGCTTCTCCCTCCTCTCGCCCCCGCTCTCCCTCTTCGCTCTCTGTCTCTCGCCCCCGCTCTCTCTCGCTCTCGTCTCTATCCCCACCGCTCTCTCTGTCTTAGGCCCGGCCTCTCTAGTCTCTCCGGCCCCGCTCTCGTCTCTCGGCCCGCTCTGTCTCTCGGCCCGCCTCTCTCTCTGTCTCTCGGGCCCCGCTCTCTCTCTGTCTCTCTCGCCCCGTCTTCTCTGTCTCCGGCCCCACGCTCTTCTCTTCTCTCGCCCACCTCTCCTCTGTCTAGGCCCCGCTCTGCTCCTCTGTTCTCTCGGCCCCCGCTCTCTCTCCTATGCCACGCTCCCGTATCTCGCCACCCCGCTCTCTCTCCGTCTCTCGGCCCCGCTCTCTCGCGTCTCTCGGCCCCTGTCTCCTCTCCGTCTCTCGGTCTCCCCGCCTCTCGTCTGGCCCCGCTCTCTCCGTCTCCGCCTCCCCCGCTCTCTCTGGTTCGCCCCCGCTCTTCTGTGTCTCTGCCCCCGCGCTCTCTCTCTCTCTCCCGCGCCCCTCTCTCTCTCTCTCGCCCCCCCCTCTCTCTCTCGCCTCCCTCTCTCTCTCTCGCCCCCTCTCTCTCTCTCGTTTCCCTCTCTCTCGCCCCCCCCTCTCTACTCCCCCCCCTCTCTCCTCCCTGCTAATTGTGGAATGCACTATAAACTTGGTATATATTTGGAGAATTGACACCTTCTATTCACACAATCCTAGACAAGAACAGCTTACGGAAGGCCCGACATTGTTCAGTTAATGTAAAAAGATGAATTTGCTCTTTTAACAATGGAAACGGAATATTTTTGTTGTATTGTTTGAAACATTTCTGAATACATATACATTTCTTCCTGTCCATCCTTTCTGTGCTAACGGCCCGTGATGGGAGCGCGCGGTTTCTGGGAGCGCAAAGTTCTGGGAGCTGCTTTGGGATATGTGCAGGATTGTAAAACCTTTTACCTTGAATGTTTTAGCGTATCCACTTTTACACAACAGGGGTATCTTCTTTGTGATCTTACAGCACAGTCTGTCTAATCGTTCTCCCATATATCATAAAACAATGACCTAAAATTGGACAATAATACTAATCCCAAAGGAGGATAACACACACAGCAGGTATAAACTATATTTGATTAGCCTAAAGTCATTATTGGGGTGAATAGCCATAAAGTCCATCCCAATGGTAGGTTGCTCTCCTTAAAGAGTATCCCAACTCTCTGGGTCGAAGGTGGAGTACTGCAGTGTAGTGGATTGGAAGCACCACACACTACACACACACCCGCTACATGGGGCAGATCATTTTTGTTCACCACCAAATGGATGTCTCCTTTTTTTGGTGTCTCTGGACTCCTGTGTAGAGTCCCCTCACGCTGGTGTGTCGCACCTTGTTCTTGCGCCTCTGTTCACTTCTGGGTTCGACGGGTTGACACTCCGATGTTTGGAGGTCTCTGAATTTATGTCTAAATTAGCATAGGTTGACTTGATGGACGTACGTCTTTTTTCAACCTCATCTACTATGTAACTATGGTGTTACTGCAGGGATGTTCAGCAGTAAATTATGGCGAATCTGCCATTCGCAGAACAGAACTGAGCTTTCTGTAAGAACCAATAGGAGAAGGACTCAGACTATTTTAATGGTAGGTAGAGTACTTTATCATTCTCCTGACGAAGCTAGAGGTATCTAGAGAAACGCGTTGAGTGGACAAGCAGTAAGAAGCCGACAGAACCGGATACCAGGGATGCCAGAGCATCGTGGCAAACCGCACGCCGACCCCAACGGCCGCTTTTGGGGGTGACGGAAGGTGGACCCACGAGACGACGACCCGCACCGGCTCTCAGTGTCGGAGGATAAGAGATTGTGTAAAGATACCCATACGTGCCTATAGGGCACTGGCAATTGTAAGTGCTCCAGTAAGGGATTTTTATTTTATTGTGTGCTTTATGTATTAAATATCCCTTGAACATATTGCACCATTTTCTTACCCTGCTTGTTAACTCTATTCTACCTACCATTACCTGCATATGCTGCACTAATTATTACAGTGACCATTCACCATTAATAGAACCACTCATCGATAGTGGTTTGCTGTCACAAACCTACTCCCTCACCTGTTTTTGTATTCCTCTTCAGCACATCGCCGGGAGCCCTTGGGTGCATGGATCTGTAGCAGGAGATCCCCCTACACGTTTCGCCGAGCCTCTCGTTGGTTCCTCAAAGGCTACAGATCCGTGCACCCAAGGGATCCTGGCGATCTGCTGAAGATCCCTGCATCTACTCCATAACATCGCAGGGTGAACCCGGAAGTGAACAGGCGCACGAGCGCGCCTCGGCGGCTCCACTCCAGCACGAGGGGACTCTGCCCATGAGTACAGAAACAGCCGAAAAGGAGACACCCATTGGTGGTGTGAGGCGCTGTGTCTGTGTGCTGGGTGATGGCACTTTAACTTGCGAGTGGGAATTTTTCCTGTTTTTGATTTTTTACATTGTTTAAATAAAATCACCTGCACCATTGTAGTGGCGTGTGCGCTTCTACGTCACTACAGTACACTATCGGCTCCCATACATCGGCCGCTCTAAAGACACGTAGGTGATGTCTAGGGATTTAGGGTGTAACTGAAATCCCGTCCATCTGAACATCTCACACTGCCACTTAAAACCGTTCAAAAATGAAGCATCATTTGGTATTAGATTAGATTTCTTGTAGTAACGCAGCCACAGATAGGAAAAGTAAAAAATATTAACACAGATTTCACTCCAAAAAATCAACACTGGGACCCGCCGTGATGTGGAACGGGAAGAGGGCAGGGAGTGCGGTGTCCCTCCGTGCCGACAGCGCTGGGCTCTTACTGGCGGCATTCTCTTCTGATTTTGACACTTAATGTGGTTGGGTTACCATCATATCCTTTATTAGGACGACCTTGACCTGCCATTGACCCTGTACAGTACATTTAATATAAATCCATCTGATTAGAAAAACAAATGTTTGGCGCTTAAGTGAAAACGTGTGCGTCTTGTGGTCAGATGATTGTAAATGATGTGATGAATCGGACAAGCCCTTGAACACATCTTTATTAATACAGATGAGTGACGTATCAATATTATATCAATGGAGATTCCTGCTGCCACTGAGCTGCGCGAGTCTCCTATCAGTGCACCTTGGCAGGACAATGGCAGATCCTGTCATTCGTGATCAGATTTTCTTGCGCGTTCATGTTCAACAATCCTACTGCTGCGTTCAGGTTTCCGAGGGCTTGAGGTGTTGTAGCAGGCGCAGTATGATGGTGGGTGTGTATGTGCTAGCGTGAGTGCGGTGGGCGATAGGGTAGTGGCTTTGTGTGTCAAAGGGGTGTGTTTGTGTTAGGAGGGCATTAGGTTGGTGTGGGCACCAGGACGTGGTGTTTGGGCACTAAGGGTGTGGGGGGGGGGGGGGCACACGGTGTGGTGGGTGGGGGGGGGATGTGTGTGTGGTCACAGGAAAACTTTTGTGTGGTGGTTCTGGCATGGAGTGTCGCTCTGTTACACGTCAGTTCCCTGTGTTGGTGGTTCTGCGCAGTGTCGCTCTGTTACACGTCAGTTCCCTGTGTTGATGGTTCTGCGCAGTGTCGCTGTTACACGTTAGTTCCCTGTGTTGGTGGTTCTGCGCAGTGTCGCTGTTACACGTCAGTTCCCTGTGTTGGTGGTTCTGCGCAGTGTCGCTGTTGCACGTTAGTTCCCTGTGTTGGTGGTTCTGCGCAGTGTCGCTGTTACACGTTAGTTCCCTGTGTTGGTGGTTCTGCGCAGTGTCGCTGTTACACGTTAGTTCCCTGTGTTGGTGGTTCTGCGCAGTGTCGCTGTTGACACGTTAGATTCCCTGTGTTGGTGGTTCGCGCAGTGTCGCTGTTGCACGTTAGTTCCCTGTGTTGGTGGTTCTGCAGCAGTGTCGCTGTTACACGTTAGTTCCCTGTGTTGGTGGTTCTGCGCGTGTCGCTGTTACACGTTAGATCCCTGTGTTGGTGGTTCTGCGCAGTGTCGCAGTTACACGTTAGTTGCTGTGTTGGTGGTTCTGCGCAGTGTCGCTGTTACACGCTTAGTTCCCTGTGTTGGTGGTTCTGCGCAGTGTCGCTTGTTGCACGTTAGTTCCCTGTGTTGGTGGTTCTGCGCGTGTCGCTGTTGCACGTTAGTTCCTTTGTGTGTGGTTCTGCGCAGTGTTGCTGTTGAACGTTAGTTCCCTGTGTTGGTGTGGTTTTTGCGCAGTGTCGCTGTTACACGTTCCCAGTTTTGGTGGTTCTGCGCAGTGTCGCTGTTGCACACTTAGTTCCCTGTGGTTGGTGGTCTGCGCAGTGTCGCTGTTGTTAGTTCCCTGTGTGGTGGTTGCGCAGTGTCGCTGTTACACGTTAGTTCTCTGTGTTGGTGGTTCGGCGCGTGTCGCTGTACACGTTAGTTCCCTGTGTGTTGGTGGTTTGCGCAGTGTCGCTGTTACACGTTAGTGTCCGTGTGTGGTGGTTCTGCGCAGTGTCGCTGTTACAACGTTAGTTCCCTGTGTTGGTGGTTCCTGCGCAGTAGTGTCGCAGTGTTACACGTTTTAGTTCCCTGTGTGGTGTTCTGCGCGTGTCGCTGTTGCACGTAGTTCCCTGTGTTGTGGTTCTGACAGTGTCGCTGTTACACGTTAGTTTCCCTGTGTTGGTGTTCTGGCGCAGTGTCGGTGTTACACGTTAGTTCCCTGTGTTGGTGGTTCTGCGCAGTGTCGCTATTTACACGTTTAGTTTCCCTGTGTTGGTGGTTCTGCGCAGTGTCGCTGTTACACGTAGTTCCCTGTGTTGGTGGTTCTGCGCAGTGTGCTTGTTGCACATTAGTTTCCTGTGTTGGTGGTTGCGCAGTGTCGCTGTACACGTCATTTCCTGTGTTGGTGGTTCTGCGCAGTGTCGCTGTTACACGTAGTTCCCTGTGTTGGTGGTTTGCGCAGTGTTCGCGGTACACGTTAGTCTCTGTGTTGGTGGTTTTGCGCAGTTCGTGTACACCGTTAGTTCCGTGTTGGTGTTCTCTGCGCAGTGTCGCTGTTACACGTTAGTTCCCTGTGTTGGGGGTTCTGCGCAGCAGTTGTAGCGCTGTTAAACGTTAGTTCCCTGTGTTGGTGGTTCTGCGCAGTGTCGCTGTTACACGTTAGTTCCCTGTGTTGGTGGTTCTGCGCAGTGTCGTGTGTCACGTTATTCCCTGTGTTGGTGGTTGCGCAGTGTCGCTGTTTGCAGTTAGTTCCCTTGTTGGTGGTTCTGCGCAGTGTCGCTGTTCACGTTAGTTTCCTGTGTTGGTGGTTCTGCGCAGTGTCGCTGTTATAGTTCCCAGTGTGGTGGTTCTGGCATGTCGCTGTGACACATTGTTCCCTGTGTTGGTTTCTGCGCAGTGTCGGTGTTACACGTTTAGTTCCCTGCCTGTGTTGGTGGTTTCTGCGCAGTGTCGCTGTTACACGTTAGTTCTCTGTGTTGGTGGTTCGCGCCCGTGTCGCTGTTACAGTTAGTTCCCTGGGTTGTGGTTCTGCGCAGTGTCGCTGTTACAGTTAGTGCCCTGTGTTGGTGGTTCTGCGCAGTGTCGCTGTTACACGTTAGTTCCCTGTGTGGTGGGTTCTGCGCAGTGTCGCTGTTACAACGTTTAGTTCCCTGTGTTGGTGGTTCTGCGCATGTCGTGTTGCCACAGTTAGTTCCCTGTGTTGGTGGTTCTGCGCAGTGTCGCTGTTACAACGTTAGTTCCCGGTTGGTGGTTCGCGCAGTGTCCGTTGACAGTTAGTTCCCTGTGTTGGTGGTTCTGCAGCAGTGTCGCTGTTACACGTAGTTCCCTGTGTTGGTGGTTCTGCGCAGTGTCGCTGTACACGTTTTGTCCCCTGTGTTTTGGAGGTTCTCGCCAGTGTCGCTGTTACACGTTTAGTTCCCTGTGTTGGTGGTTCTGCGCATGTCGCTGTTGACACATTAGTTCCCTGTGTTTGGTGGTTTCGCTGTGTCGCTGTTACACGTTCAGTTCCCTGTGTTGGTGGTTCTGCGCGCAGTGTCGCTGTTACGTTAGTTCCCTGTGTTGTGTGGTTCTGCGCAGTGTCGCTGTAACGTTAGTTCCCTGTGTGGTGGTCTTGCGCAGTGTCGCTGTCACGTTAGTTCCCTGTGTTGGTGGTTCTGCGCGCAGTGTCGCTGTTGCACGTTAGTTCCCTGTGTTGGTGGTTCTCGCAGTGTCGGGTTACACTTAGTTCCCTGTGTTGTGGTTCTGCGCAGTGTCGCTGTTACACGTTAGTTCCTGTGTTGGTGGTTCTGCGCGGGTCGTGTTACACGTCAGTTCCCTGTGTTGGTGGTTTCTGCGCAGTGTCGCTGTTCACGTTAGTTCCCTGTGTTGGTGGTTCTGCGCAGTGTCTGTGTTACACGTTAGTCCCTCTGTTGTGGTTCGCGCAGTGTCGCTGTTACACGTTAGTAGTTTCCTGTGTTGGTGGTTCTGCGCAGTGTCGCTGTTCACGTTATTTCCCTGTGTGGTGGTTCTGCGCAGGTTTTGTGTCGCTGTAATGTTAGTTCCCTGTGTTGGTTGGTTCTGCGCAGTGTGCAGTTACACGTTAGTTTCCTGTGTTGGTGGTTCTGCGCAGTGTCGCTGTGCACTTTGTTCCCATGTTGTGGTTCTGCGCAGTGTCGCTGTTGCACGTTATAGTTCCTGTGTTGGTGGGTTTGCGCAGTGTGCAGTTACCGTTAGTCTCCCTGTGTTTGGTGGTTCTGCGCAGTGTCGCTGTTACACGTTAGTTCCCTGTGTTTGGTTTGTCTTCTGCAGTGTCGTGTTGCAAGTCTAGTTCGCCTTGTTTTGGTGGTTTCGCAGTGTCGCGTTGACACGTAGTTCCCTTGTTGGTGGTTCTGGCAGTGTCGCTGTTGCACGTTAGTTCCCGTGTGGTGTGGTTCTGGCAGTGTCGCGTTGAACGTTATTGTTCCCTGTGTTGTGGTCTGCGCAGTGTCGCTGTTACGTTAGTTCCCGTGTTGGTGGTTCTGCGCAGTTGTCGCTGTTGCACATTTAGTTCCCTGTGTTGGTGGTTCTGCGCAGTGTCCGCTGTTACACGTTAGTTCCCTGTGTTGGTGGTTCTGCGCAGCTAGTGTCGCTGTTACACGTTATTCTCTGTGTTGGTGGTCTGCGCAGTGTCGCTGTTACACGTTAGTTCCTGTGTTGGTGGTTCTGCGCAGTGTCGCTGTTACACGTTAGTTCCCTGTGTTGGTGGTTCTGCGCAGTGTCGCTGTTACACGTTAGTTCCCTGTGTTGGTGGTTCTGCGCAGTGTCGCTGTTACACGTTTAGTTCCCTGTGTTGGTGGTTCTGCGCAGTGTCGCTGTTACACGTTAGTTCCCTGTGTGGTGGTTCTGCGCAGTGCGTGTGTTGACACGTTAGTTCCCGTGTTTGGTGGTTCTGAGCAGTGTCGCTGTTACCGTTAGTTCACCTGTGTTGGTGGTTCTGCGCAGTGTCGCGTTACAGTAGTTCCCTTGTTGGTGGTTCTGGCAGTGTCGCTATGACACGTTAGTTCCTGTGTTGGTGGTTTCTGCGCAGTGTCGCTGTTACACAGTTTAGTTCCTGTGTTGGTGGTCTGCGCAGTGTCGCTGTTACACGTTAGTTCCCGTGTGTTGTGTGGTTCTGGCAGTGTTGCTGTAAACGTTCAGTTCCTGTGTTGGTGGTTCTGCGCGTGTCGATGTTGGAACGTTAGTTCCCTGTGTTGGTGGTTCTGAGCAGTGGTCGCTGTTCACGTTAGTTACTGTGTTGGTGGTCTGCGCAGTGTCGCTGTTACACGTTGATGCTGTGTGGTGAGTTCTGCGACGTGGTCGAGTTACACGGTCAGTTCCCTGTGTTGGTGGTTCTCGCAGTGTCGCTGTTCACGTAGTCCTGTGTTGTTGGTTTCTGCGCAGTGTCGCTGTTGCACGTTTAGTTCCTGTGTTGGTGGTTCTGCGCAGTGCGCTGTTCCACGTTAGTTCCCTGTGTTGGTGGTTCTTGCGCAGTGTCGCAGTTACACGTTAGTTCCCTGTGTTGGTGGTCTCTGCCAGTGTCGCTGTTCACGTTTGTTCCCGTGTTGGTGGTTTCTGCGCCGGTCGTGTTTGCACGTTAGTTCCCTGTGTTGGTGGTCTGCGCAGTGTTCGCGTTAGCACGTTAGTTTCCCTTGTTGGTGGTTCTGCGCAGTGTCGCTGTTACACGTTTAGTTCCCTGTGTTGGTGGTTCTGGCAGGTGCGCTGTTGACGTTAGTCCCTGTGTTTTGTTGGTTCTGCGCATGTGTTCTGCGAGTTCGTGTTGCACGTTCGTTCCCTGTGTTGGTGGTTCGCGCAGTGTCGCTGGCAAGTAGTTCCCGTTGGTGGTTCTGCGCAGTGTCGCTGTTACACGTTAGTTCCTGTGTTGGTGTTCTGCGCAGTGTCGCTGTACACGTTAGTTTTCCCTGGTTGGTGGTGTCTGCGCAGTGTCGCTGTTGCAAGTTAGTTCCTGTGTTGGTGTTCTGCGCAGTGTCGCGTGTTCACGTTAGCCTGTGTTGGTGGTTCTGCGCAGTTTAGTCGCTGTTGCACGTTAGTTCCCTGTGGTTGGTTGCGCAGTGTCGCTGTTGACCGTTTAGTTCCTGTGTTGGTGGTTCTGCGCAGTGTCGCTGTTGACACGTTAGTTCCTGTGTTGGTGGTTCTGCGCAAGTGTTTCGCTGTGCACGTTAGTTCCTGTGTTGGTGGTTCTGCGCAGTGTCGCTGTTGCACGTTAGTTCCCGTGTTGTGGTTCTGCGCAGTGTCGCTGTTGCACCGTTTAGTTTCCTCTGTGTGGTGGTTCTGCGAGTGTCGCTGTTCACGTTAGTTCCCTGTGTTGGTGGTTTGCGCAGTGTCGCTGTTGTACACGTTAGTTTCCCTGTGTGTGTGGTTCTGCGCAGTGTCGCTTGTACACGTTTGTTCCCTGTGTTGGTGTGTCTGCGCAGTGTCGCTGTTGCACGTTAGTTCCCTGTGTGGTGGTTATGGCAGTGTCGCTGTTACAGTTAGTTCCCTGTGTTGGTGGTTTGTCTGCGCAGTGTCGCTGTTTCAGTTAGTTCGCCGTGTTGGTGTTCTGCCAGTGTCGCTGTTACACGTTATTCCCTGTGTGGTGTGTTCTGCGCAGTGTCGCTGTTACACGTAGTTCCCTGTGTTGGTGGTTCTGGCATGTTCGCTGTTACACGTTGTTCGTCCCTGTTTGGTGGTTCTTGCGCATGTGCTCGACTGTGCACGTAGTTCCCTGTGTTGGTGGTTCTGGCAGTGTCGCTGTACACGTTAGTTCCTGTGTTGGTGGTTCTGCGAGTGTCGTGTTATGACTTTAGTTCTGTGTTGGTGGTTCTGCGCAGGTCGCTGTTACAAGTAGTTCCGTGTTGGTGGTCTGCGCAGTGCGCGTTACGTTAGTTCCTGTGTTGGTGGTTTGCGCAGTGTCGATGTCACGTTAGTTCCCGTGTTGGTAGGTTGGCTGTGCTGTTACGTTGTTGCCATGGTGCGTGGTTCTGCGCATGTCGCTGTACAGTTGTTCCCGTGTTGGTGGTTGGCAGTGCGCTGTTGCACGTTAGTTTCCCTGTGTTGGTGGTTTCTGCGCAGGGTGTCGCTGTTACACACGTTAGTTCCCTGTGTTGGTGGTTCTGCGCAGTGTCGCTGTAACGTTAGTTCCCTGTGTGTGGTTCTCTGCGCAGTGTCGCTGTTACACGTTTAGTTCCCTGTGTTGGTGGTTCTGCGCACAGTGTCGCTGTTACACGTTAGTTCCCTTGTGTTTGGTGGTTGTTGCGCAGTGTCCGTGTTCACGTTAGTTCCGTGTTGGTGGTTTGCGCAGTGGACTGTTACACGGTAGTTCCTCTGTGTGGGAGGTTTGCGCAGTGTCCTGTTACACGTTAGTTCCCTGTGTTGGTGGTTCTGCGCAGTGTCGCTGTTACACGTTAGTCCCTGTGTTGGTGGTTGCGCGAGTGTCGCTGTTACACGTTAGTTCCCTGTGTTGGTGGTTCTGCGAGTGTCGCTGTTACACGTTAGTCCCTGTGTGTGGCTCTGAGTGTCGCGTACAGTTAGTTCCCTGTGTTGGTTGGTTCTGCGCCGTGTCGCTGTTACCCGGTATTCCCGTGTTGGTGGTTCTGCGCAGTGTCGCTGTTCACGTTAGTTCCCTGTGTGGTGGTCTGAGCAGTGTCGTGTTACAGTTAGTTCCCTTTGTGGTGGTTCTGCGCAGTGTCGCTGTTACAGTGTTAGTTCCCCTGTGTTGGTGGTTCTGGCGAGTGTCGCTGTTACACGTTAGTTCCCTGTGTTGGTGGTTCGCGCAGATTGTCGCTGTACACGTTTCGTTCCCTGTGGTTTGGTGGTTATGCGTAGTGTTCCAGCTGTTTTAAACGTGTAGTTCCCTGTGTGGTGGTTCTGCGCAGGAGTGTCGACTGTAACACGTTAGTTCCCTGTGTTGTGGTTCGGGCGCAGTGTCGCTGTTGCACGTTAGTCCTGTGTTGTTGAGGTTGTTTGCGCAGTGTCGCTGTTGTTACACGTTAGTTCTCTGTGTGGTGGTTTGCGCAGTGTCGCTGTTAAATGTTAGTTCCTGTGTTGGTGGTTTGCGCAGTTCGCTGTTACACGTTAGTTCCCGTGTTGGTGGTTCTGCGCAGTGTCCGCTGTTACACGTTTGTTCCCTGTGTTGGTGGTTCTGCGGCAGGTCGCTTGTTACACGTAGTTATTCTGTGTTGGTGGTCTGCGCAGTGTCGCTGTTACAGTTAGTTCCTGTGTTGGTGGTTCTGCGCACAGTGGTGTGCACGTTAGTTCCCTGTGTTTGGTGGTTCTGCCGCAAGTGTCGCTGTTGCACGTTAGTTCTGTGTTGGTGGTTTGCGCAGTGTCGCTGGTTACGTTAGTTCCCTGTGTGGGTGGTTCTGCGCAGTGGTCGCTGTTGTACAACGTTTAGTTCCCTGTGGTTGGTGTTCTGCGCAGTGTCGCTGTTACACGTTAGTTCCTGTGTTGGTGGTTTGCGCAGTGTCGTCTGTTACACGGTAGTTCCCTGTGTTGGTGGTTACTGCGCAGTGTCGCTGTTGCCGTTAGTTAGTTACGTGTTGGTGGGTTATGCGCAGTGTCGCTGTTGACGTTAGTTCCCTGTGTTGGTGGTTCTGCGCAGTGGTCGTGTTGACACGTTAGTCCTGTGTTTGGTGGTTCTGCGCAGTGTCGCTGTTACACGTTAGTTCCCTGTGTGGTGGTTCATGCGCAGTGTCGCTGTTACACGTTAGTTCTGTGTTGGTGGTTCTGCGCAGTGTCGTGTTACGTTAGTTCCCTGTTGTTGGTGGTTCTGCGCAGTTTCGCGTTACACGTTAGTTCCCTGTGTTGGTGGTTCTGCGCAAGTGTCGCGTGTTACAGTTAGTTCCCTGTGGTTGGTGGTTCTGCGCAGTGTCGCTGTTACACGTTAGTTCCCTGTGTTGGTGGTTCTGCGCAGTGTCGCTGTTACACGTTAGTTCCCTGTGTTGGTGGTTCTGCGCAGTGTCGCTGTTACACGTTAGTTCCCTGTGTTGGTGGTTCTGCGCAGTGTCCTGTTACACGTTAGTTCCTGTGTTGGTGGGTCTGCGCAGTGTCGCTGTTACACGTTGTTCCCTGTGTTGGTGGTTCTGCGCAGTGTCGCTGTTACACGTTTAGTTCCCTGTGTTGGTGGTTCTGCGCAGTGGTCGCTGTTGACACGTTAGTTCCGTGTTGGGTGGTTCTGCGCAGTGTCGTGTTACACGTTAGTTCCTGTGTTGGTGGTTCTGCGCCGTGCGCTGTTACACGTTAGTTCCCGTGTTGGTGGTTCTGCGCAGTGTCGCGTTACCGTTAGTTCCCTGTGTTGGTGGTCTGCGCAGTGTCATGTTACACGTTAGTTCCCTGTGTTGGTGGTTCTGCGCGAGTGTCGCTGTTACACGTTAGTTTCCTGTGTTGGTGGTTCTGACGCAGTGTCGGTTGAACGTTAGTTCCTGTGTTGGTGGTTCTGGCCAGTGTCGTGTTTGCACAGTTAGTTCCCTGTGTTGGTGGTTTGCCGCAGTGATCGACTGGTAAAGTTTAGTTCCCGTGTTGGTGGTTCTGCGCCAGTGTCGCTGTTACACGTAGTTCCCTGTTGTGGTCTGGTTCTGGCAGAGTGTCGCTGTTTACACGTTTAGTTCCCTGGTGTGGTGTGGTATGCGGCAGTGTCGCTGTTGTACACGTTAGTTCCCTGTGGTGGTGGTTCTGCGCAGTGTCGCTGTTACCGTTAGTTCCCTGATGTTGTGTTCTGCGGAGTGTCGGATGTTACACGTTAGTTCCCTGTGTTGGTGGTTCTGCGCAGTGTCGCTGTTACACGTTTAGTTCCCTGTGTTGGTGGTTCTGCGCAGTGTCGCGCTGTTACACGTTTACTTGTGGAGTCGTAACGCAGCGATAAGAATAAGGTCACTGTGCGTACAGCGCAGGATAGGGGACACAGCAGCTGTAAGTATTTTTGGTACCTTATTAACATCCCTCGGTGCAGTCACAATGTGGACAGCACAGTTGTTTTCCATCTGTTATCTATACGTGATATAATATTATTGCCACATAACGCTTCAGAAATTTGCCTGTCTATAAGCATCGGCAGTTATAGGGAAGACATTTGTAAGGAAGCTGATTTTCCGGGGACTTTTATTTTTAGAATTGAATGATTTTATGATGATGACAAAAATAAATCTGTGCTTTTCTCCACCAAACTGTGTGAGTCCGATGCCGATTGGCTGTGTAAGGAGATGGCGTGTGCTGGTTATATTTCTAGTCTTGTTTCATACATTGTAGCACATTTAAATATGAGGCATGTTAAACAATCACCAAAACAATGGAGATGGGGGAAGGGGAGAGTGAATAATGTGTATATGGGTTAAATGGGGTTTATTGATGCATAGATTTGCTGCTCAAACCCTCAGATGAACTGTTTCCAGAGTATGATTTCTCCAAGCGCAGGGGGTGCAGCAGGTGGCAAAGGGAAGAAATGGGCAGAATAGAGAAATATGTTTAATCTGCGGGTCTTGTTTGGGGCCAATGTGCGGGTACATCTCACATTTACCCCAAAATAGCATATCCCAAACAGTAGCAGTGTTATCATTGTTATCCGTGTAGTCTGGTCGGTGGGCTAAGCGGAAATAGTTCAGGCAGTGTAAACACGTTTGTATCCAACAGATAAAATTAACAGAAAGTGCACGTACAAAGCGGCCATTCTTTAACGCTTATTATAGACTAAAGCAGTAAAATTCAGGGCATTATGAAAACCCTGCTCTCTGATTGGTTAAAATTCCGGGCATTATCCAATCAGTAATGCCCGGAATTTAAACAGCAGAATGTGTAGTTTTCAATGTGTTTATTTCCAGCCAATCCGCTTTCAGAACAGCTCAGACAGGGCAGGGGATTCGTCTGATTGAAGTAACAGCTCTGAGACAGGGCAGGGGATGGTCAGGGAGTAAATGAGCACGTGTTGTGAATCCTTCCCAGGCTCCCGAGCTGACTGGATTTCTTGAGCAGATTCAGTTGAATTGGGGGGGGGGGGGGGGGAGAGAGACTGCACAGAGTGGCGTCTGCAGTCTCTTGTGGCTGCAGTTTGTGTGTCGTAGTACGCAGTTGTGTGTTGCTGTGGTATATCTGTGTAGAGGGCTGAGTGTGTGGTGTGGTCAGCGCAGTGTTTATGGGTGTAGCATGTGTGTGTAGCGCAGTGTGTGTGTGTGTAGAGGTGTGTGTGGTTGGTGTGTGTATGTTGTTGTGTGAGGTGCAGGTGGTGTAGAGAGGTGCAGTGTTGTGGTGTGTAGAGGTCCTGTGTTGTGCTGTTGTTGCTGTGTTGTGGTAGAGGTGGGGGGGGGAGTGCAAAGTTTAGTAAGTGGCTGCATTTTTTATTGTGGCTGGTGTGTGTGTTGTGTTTGTGTTGTGTTTGTGGCGGTTGTCTGTGTCTGGGCAGTTTGTGTTTGTGTAGAGAGCTCCAGTGTGTGTGTGTGGGTCAGTCAGCCCGGGTTATGGGTGTAGCATGTGTTGTGGCAGACAGAGTTTGTGTGGCGTAGAGCTGCTGGGTGTGGTGTGTTGTATGTGTGTGTGGTGGGTGTGTGTGGTGTGTGTGTGTGTGTGTGTGTGGGTTGGAGCTGACTGTGTGTGTGTGTGTACGAGCTGCGGTGTTGTGTGTGTAGAGCGCTGGTTGTGTGAGTGTAGAGTGCTGTGTTGTGTGTGTAGAGCTGCGGGTGTGTGTGGTGTGTGTGTGTGTGTTGTGTTGGTGTGTGTGTGTGAATGTGTGTTGTGTAAGTAGTGGGGAGCTGAATGTGGCTGCTGTGTGTGTGTGTTGCTAGAGATGATGGTGGGATGTGTGTGTGTGTGTGTGTGAGGCGTGGTGTGCGTGCTTGTGATGGTGTGTGTGTGTGTGTGTGTGCATTGTGTGTGTGTGTGTTGAGAGCATGTGTTGTGTGTATGTGTGTGTGTAGTGGTGTGTGTGTGTGTGTGTGTGGTGTGTGGGTGTGTGTGTTTGGTGTGTGTGTGTGTGTGTGTGTGTCGTTGTGGGGGAGCAGGGAGCTGCCTCGGGGGAGCGGGGGGGGGGGGGGAAGGGGGGGCGGGGGCGGCCTCCACGGGAGAGGGGGATAGGGGGGAGCGGGGGGCGGGGGGTGAATTCGGGGGGGGGGGGGGAGACGGGGGCGGAGCGGGGACTTCCGGGGGGGGGGGGGGGGGGGGGCCGGGGGAAAGGGGTAGGGGGCGGTGGAGGGGCGGGGAGCGGTATGGGGGCGAGAGGGAGGGCGGGGGGGCAGTTCTCTCCGTACAGACCTACATAAACTCCAAACTATAGGTGTAGTTCCCACAAGAACCACCGCTCCCCTATCGACATCACGGGGCCCCCGCGCGTGCCGCTAGTAGAACAGTGGAGTCCACGCGAGGTCAAGTGCAAGCTGAGCCGCACTCAGCGCAATCTCAGTCCCCCAGCATATTTACGAAACTCCGTAGCACCGCCGTGAAGGTCGGGATGACGCGGACCCCGCCTCAAACTAAACTGGTCCGCCGGGCCTCACGGCCCCCTGGCACCTGGTAAGGTGGGTGGGGGCGGTGTGGGGGTGGGTGGGGGCTATGTGTGTGGTGTGTTGTGTGTGGTGTTGAGAAGTGTGCTACGAGCGTGAGGTGTGTGATGGTGTGTGTTGTGGGGTAGAGGTTGGAAGGTGCTGTGTTGTTGTGTCTGTAGCGGTGGACATGTGTTGTGGTATGGCAAGAGGTGATGGTGTTGTGTGCGGTAGAGGTGCTGTGGGGGGGTGTGTCGTGGTGTGGTATGTGGGGTGTGGGTGTTGTGTGCTGTGTGTGTGTGTGTGTGTGTGTGTGTGTGTGTTTGTGTGTGTAGAGGTGTGTGTGTGTGTGTGTGTGTGTGTGTGTGTGTGTGTGTGTGTGTGTGTGTGTGTATACACAGAGGGTCGGCAGTGTGTGATATAGAAATCTGCAGTGTAAGAGTATATAGAGGTGGTTTCATGTATTTACCATTTTATTTTAATAACAAAATCTAACTATACAAAAGTGTCTATTATTTATGAAATAAGTCTACATTTAGCCTATAATAGTAATAATCCCCTCAGAACAGGGCATTACTGGCCAATAATGCCCTGGCTGGGTTAAAGTCCCTTCGGGGATTATTACTTAAATAACAGATGTAATCTGTGAAGAATCTCCTGAGCTGTTGGCAAGCTGCTGTCTCGTCCCCTCCGTGCGTGCGCTGCTGTCTCGTCCCCTCCGTGCGCGCGCTGCTGTCTCGTCCCCTCTGTGCATGCGCTGCTGTCTCGTCCCCTCCGTGCGTGCGCTGCTGTCTCGTCCCCTCCGTGCGTGCGCTGCGGTCTGGTCCACACCGTGCGTGCTGCAGTCTCGCCACGTGCTTGCTCGCGCTTGCTGTGGTCACTTCCGACTCCATGCGCGCGATTGCTGCGCTCTCGCCGCCTCCGTGCATACGCCAGCTGCGGTCTCGCCGCCTCCATGCATGCACTTGCGGCGGGCTCGCTGCCTCCGTGCGTGCACTGCGGCCTTGCGTGATGCATCTATCCGCCCTCCCGGAATCGCTGGATGAAACGAGCTGTCGCTCTCCGATTCCCAGACTGCCACTGTTTGGGATATGCTATTTTGGGGTAAATGTGAGTAGTAACGCCGCATTGACCCTAATGTTACCCACAGAGTATAAATATTGCGCGGTTGTGTCTATTTCTTCTCTTGGTTACCTGCGCTTGGAGAAAGGTGCAGATATGAGGGTGATAAAGGGAAATATTCATCCTGGAGACCATACACGGAGTAGAGTTATTTTTGCACGGGCTTCATGTTTCAGGCGGTTTTCTGTTGGTTTTGAGTCAGATAGAATGGGCAGTGTTACTACATACTGTATGGGAGCTGCGTGTGCCATGCGTGTGCTATCCCGTCCCTCTCGTACACGGGCGGAGAGTAATGAATAAAGAATGAGAAGGGAGGAAGTGCTACCAAAATCTGCGATTATGAGAAATAAAATCTCCTTCAATAGATCGAATATAGGAATTCAAAAGTATTACAAATATATTGTTTTTGCCTGATTTTAAGGCGACGTTTTCTTTTCCAATAAAGTTAAGTCGAAACGTACAGCTGCGCCTTTATAATCGGGCCCCGCCCACTTTGCGAGCCAATCAGCAGTGGGATGTAGATGGTTAAAACGGAGGAAGCTCCGCCTTGGGGGCCTGAGGCGGCCATGTTGCTTGTGGCAGGAAGATCAGACGCAGAGATGCGTGTGAGAGCATGTGAACTTTTATTCGTTCCAGCAACTACTGAAATTAGGGGGTCGCCCTATAATCGGTAAAATACAATATGTATATAGATTAAAGAATAATGGTGGTAATTTTATTATTAACAATGTAATCTCCGTTGTGCAAAAACAGAGCAATTATATAAATATATATAAACCACCAAATAAAATAGAATATATGATAAACCGAACATACCACATATAGGGTGCACAGCAAATGCACCTTTAATAAACACAGTGAGGGAAATAGCATATAAATGTGGCATCTGAAAAATAATATACAAATATAATAAGTTACTCTTAATATCCATATTTAAAAGTGCCAACCACCTTACCCCCACATGCATCAGCCCTAGTGCAGAAATAAGTGGGGTTTCTCTCAAATCCTCCAGTCCAGTAAAAGGCATAATCCCCGTTATACTCCAATCTGTGTGGGAGTGGGCTGCGCTGCGTGTGGGAGTGGGCTGCGCTGCGTGTGGAAGTGGGCTGCGCTGCGTGTGGAAGTGGGCTGCGCTGCGTGTGGAAGTGGGCTGCGCTGCGTGTGGAAGTGGGCTGCGCTGCGTTGATCATAGTGCTACATTGTCCTATATTATATTATCCAGGAGTATCATTTGAATAAATACTAAGAAGTGTTAATACACTCACAATTGTTCATAATAAAACAAGCATTTATTGATGAAAAGTAGAGAATAATTCTCCCTTAGGTTGCGTTATCTCCTAGTGCTGCCTTTTAATTGTAGTATCTCGGTACAAACAGCAGTTCCAGCACCTACCGATAAGGTCACTTACCTGAGCGTCCCGACCAAGTCTGCATGCTCCATCATCCGATCGCATCTCCAGGCGGAGGCACGCAGGACTATCCCAGCTTTATCCGGAAACCAGAAGTGGTACCAGTAATGGGCTAAAAGAGTCGTCATTACCCCCGCGCGTGTCGTGGCTCTACATAATCGGAAGGATCTCGGGAACGACGTAAGAGAGATCAATGAAACGCGTTGGGGGTAATGGTGATTCTTTCAGGCCCCTCTGGCGAGTCGGGATTGGGATGCTCGAGCAGTGACCTCATCGGTAGGCACTGACCTTTCTGTATGTACCAAGACGCTGAAAGGACAGGCCGCACCCGGAGTTGTCGTGACCTAAGGGAGAATTTGTCTCTGCTTTTTCAGCAATAAGTGTTTATAACAAAGCAAACGGTGAGTACATTACCTTGTGTTAGGATTTATTAAATTATACATCTGGACAATATCGTATTAGGTGCTGCTGTTGCGTTTTTTTTTTTATCTTTGACATGTTTCATACAGTAGAACTGACAACGAACCACTAAAATGTTTATATAAAAAAATATTCTGTGTGTTGCTTCTATTTTTATTCCTGTTGGTTCTGCTTCGAAATCCTAAAATAATCATGTAATAACGCTGGCCTCATTCCTAAAACTGCTAGGAGCGAAAACAACAGACCTCTTATTATTCAGGCACAGAATAAAGAACAAACTGATAAAGAAATGCTGTTTAATTTTTTTTAATCTATTAAGCGGGTCTGCTGTTGCTCTATACAATGATTGTATTGACTTGCTGACATTAAGAGCACTATATAATCGGGGTCTCGCTGCATGAGAGAGCTCCTGATTCCCCACACTCCCACTCACCCATTTCGATCCGCACGTGAAGGACTCCCAACAGTTCCCAGAATCTCCTAGACTTCTTTTGGGGCCCGAGTTTCTAACCATGTGCCTCCTACTTTTGACAGTCTCGTACGGCCTGAGGCGCCCCTCTCTGGAAATCTTTTAAAACGGACTCAAGGCGTACCTCTTGACCCAGGCATTCAATGAGTGAACCGCAACCGCCGACATTCAATACAAACCATATAATTGCATTCTATATTCTGTCCGCCCTACATTGGGAAAAGCACTTTTTTTAAATAAAGATCTTCTTAATAATAATGTATTTAATCTATATGTGATTGGGTTAATTGAATAGCTTAGCGATGAACTCACTGGTCATTAGTGGACATTGTATTAAGTACTGTATAAGAAAGAGAAGCACATTTTGAATTCCGTAATGCCGTCCCATTGCTCACACATGGTGACATAACGCATGAATATCAGTTTGGTCAGGGAACTTACTGACCAGTCTTGTGTGTCCATGATTGAGGCTAATTCCAAAGTGCCGGGAAATCGTTCTAGGCGAGGAGAAACCCATTCGTGCATCCAACACAACATAGACACAACTTTCTTCAAAGTGCCGGTCTCCTCTAAGACAGAGGTATAAGGTAGAGCTCAACTCACAAGTTCGTAATGCAATTCTCCATTGAATGTGATAGCCAAGAACAGTGGAAAGACCACGTTTCAGGTCCTGATGAAAGGTCCATAAGGGAGCTGAAACGTTGTTTCTCCTCTGTTCTTGGCTGTTACATTAAATGGAGAATTGCATTATGAACTTGTGAGTGGATCTCTACCTTATACCTCTGTCTTAGAGGAGACCTAGAACTTGTTCATGATTAAGAAGGGCCAAACAGTGGATATATAATAATGAGATGGATCTAATTCACAGATACTCATTTTGATTGAAATTAAGCTGCATGACAGGCTCAGTGAGAGTCTGTGGGGTGCACTTCTTGGGGCCAGGAGCAGAAGACCCTGTTATGTTTATTTTCAGACCCATTCCAACCTTCATGTTTCTGGTAACCCTAAATAGTATTGTTTGTTTTGGGAAACAAAGCATGTAATAGGGTCCTATTTCTCATGGCTTTTCGGTGCTTTGTTTATTACTTTCACTTTCTTCCTGTCTTTCTAAGCTCACTCGGGGTTTGCCGAGGGTGTGGGCTCTGGAGGGTTTCCTACAGTTCTCATTGCCCTACAAGCTTGAGAAATGGCCCAGTGAGCCAATTCTCATAGAAAGGTATAAAAATAGCCGAGAGAAGGTTGGACGATGCCCCCCTGCCACCGCCCTCACTGGGGGGGGGGGGGCAGGCTTCCAGCAACGCTTACAAAAACATGCTCTTTGTTTCAATCATTTTATGTACTGTTATCACTTCCTCAAGATTGAATGGAATTGAAAGAGGCACATGTGGCGGAACTCCAGATAACGCTTTCTCACAGAGCTCAATGCCCTGCATTCTGCCACTTCAGGGAGCAGATAAGGCCCTATATTAAAAGGATCAATCCAGCCATTACTGCAGAGTTAAACTGGGATTGAAGATTAAATAAAGACAGCTAGAATAACTGTCCCGGTGTCTCCTCCATGTACAGAAGAAGCCCTAAGCACTTGAACATTTAAAACGCCCAACTTAAAGGTGTCAGTACAGGTAGTCCTCGTTATCCAACGTTTCACATTACAACGAATGGCATATCCAACGCGTTACAATGCAACCCATGGGGCCGTTTTTCGACGCCGGAATGCGTTATCCAACGCTCACCGCCAGTGATTAACATGGGACTCGCTTTACAACGGTGTCACTATCCAACGCTACTTCCAGAACGGGTTCCCTTGGATAACCCGGGACTGCCTGTATTGAATAACACACAACGTAATGTAATTGCAGTTTGTCCTTAGGATTAGTAATAATAATCTGACTTTCCCCCTGTTTTGTGTCTGTAAATTACACAGTGAAGTCATATGGTAGTAAATCGTGTGTGTGTATATATATCTTGGTTTAAATGATCAGAGCATCACTGTATGTATACACGCTGATGATGTGGCCCTCCTGTTCTTGCCTTCTGTACCCTACTTGGGAAAAACGTATTATGTATAAAGTGTTAAAAAAAACAAAAAAACTGAGAAACTCCCACTTCATAGTATGAATCTGTGTAATAATCAATCTGTTACGGGTAGGATACAAATGCCCTCATAAACATGAGGTTAGAACTTTGCACAGAGTGGGTGCCTCGTGTTACCAGCCGATTGTATCTTGGAATCACATGCCCAGGAGACTGGGTGCAGAGCGGGTGAGCAGCGGATTCGGCTGTGATGATCCCGAGAGTCGCTGTTTCACGCGCTCTGGCGTTCTCAACCGACTATCGAGGGTCCGCTCCGCCTCATGTCACAAGGGCTGTCCCCAAACAGCTGGCGTACTCCCTTCAGACAGCCCTCACCGAGACAACCCAACGCGTTTCATCGCAAACACAGACTTCTTCAGGGCTTTCCCTGTTTGGGGACGCCCTCTGTGATGCCATAGGAGGCTGGGTGGGCGAGGGTGTGTTAGGGCTGGGGGGACGGGGATGTTTTAGGGCTGGGCTGTACAGCATATATTACATATTTTGTACGTAGATGACACACCGTTGCGTTTCTTCTTTTCCCAGGAGTCTCCGCAGGACAGCGCCATCACAAGGGACATCAACCGGACGTTCCCAGCTCATGACTACTTCAAAGACACTGGCGGCGACGGACAGGACTCTCTCTACAAAATCTGCAAGGTATTCCAGCATTACTCCACATATGTCATGTTTATAGTGCCTGCCACGAACGGCACACCTGTGAGTATGTGACTTGTGTATGTGACGAGGGTTATCTCCCCAAAAATGAGCAATATCTCCCCTCAATCCATCACAAATATAACCATTAAATCGCTGCCACCACCAAGGATAGAAAAAGTCTTCTTGCTAGGGACCCGTTTACTAAGAAAAATACGTCATTAACGCACACAAAATAGATTGTAGCAAAATGTAAACTTGCAACGTTGAATTAAAGCCCTAAACAGTACTTATTACATTTTAGATTTAATATAAAAAAGAAGCACAGTGCTTAGTTACAGAAAATTTTGAAACATACTGTATAATATATGCAGCTCAATAAAATAACAGGGTGAAACAAGAAAATCTAAACACGTCGCCACATAACAATATCAGATGCCTTCAAAGAGGGCTTGGAGTTGAAAGTGAGAGAATCCACGCGTGTAATTGGCATGACGCACCCTCTGTTGAATTCTAAATTCACAGCCCAAATGCATGTTTTTTAATCCGAAAACTCCCTGCTTTTTAAACGGACGAAGCCAACCTCCTGGGCCTGTCCTTAACGCCCCTTCATCCTTCTCTAATCAATTCTTATGGCTTGGGAGAAAATATTTTTAAAAATGAATTGAAAAATGCCTCGTAACGCCTAGATCAGGGGTTTGCAAAGTGGGGGGCGCGCCACCCGGGGGGGGGGGGGATTTCCAAGGGGGGCGCGGCTGCTACAGAGGTCCCATGCTCTCCCCCAAGGCATTTAAATTAAATGCTGGGGGGGGGGGGCCTCTGCAGCTTCTCCTACCTGGTCTTTGGAACCGGCGTCAAATGACATCATGGGGTCACATGACATCGTGTTGCCGTGGGAACGTGACACCATTTGTCGCCGGAGCGGAGGAGGAGGGGCGGGGCGAGTAAGCAGGCAGGGGGGGCACAGGTTAAAAACTTAGCGCACCCCTGGCCTTGAGTATTGTGACCCACCTCATCGCGTTCGGGTAAATTTGCCGCAGGCATAGAGATTAGTCTTGACAGGGTTAATCCTACATTTGACAGACAAATGGATATCTGTCTGACCATTGCACCCTCACCATATATATATATATATATATAATGTGACACACAAAAATGAATACCGCATCAGAACAACCAATGTATATATAAATGCTGTCTAAACCAAAAGAGAGAGTGACTGAAAATAACAGAAAAACATCTGCTGGCGGTGCTGGAGGAATAGATAAAGTATATAAGCACAGAAAATAAAAAGAAACCTCACAAAAAGCACTCAGACTAATATTGCAAAAATAATAATAATACATTTATTGAATCAAAATATAAAGAAAAACAAAAAAAGCTAACTGAAACCCTAACTACTGGACTCAAAAGAGTATTGTTGGACAAAAAATAAATAAATGGGACTAACTCTTGTAACACAGATATAAGGAGAAAACAAATATAAACAAAACCTCAATTAATAGAACCACTATGGGGACCAAGTACCCATAGTGATTAACAACCGGCCAGTCATATAGTGAGGAGATGGTATAAAAAGACAATAAAGGCAAATGCCCTAAACTCCAAAGAAAAATATGGATGTCTTCCTGGCCACGCCCTCTTGCGTTACCCAATCACGTGAGGAATGTATTTTGTTACCTAAAGATGCCCCGTTTATTTCCACTGTCAGCCAGAGTTGTGGGTCTGTGTTTTTAACCCCCTCACAATCCCAGACCAGTTTTGCTCTTAGATGCGGTAACCCCACTTCTAGACAAACACAGAAACAGGCCGGGGTCATTGTGGCCTGACCCCAATACAAACAATACATGCATATTTAAGATGTAACTCGTAACTGAAATGAACATTTTGTGCGCCCGATTATTAAAATACTGAATATTTTATTGGTCTTATGACAGTGCCCACCAGTTACCCGGCGCTTTGCAGTTTTTGCAAACATTACAATGCGAGAAATATATAAATTTAGATGGGATAGGCGCATTGATGTAACTGGGTTAAAGGAGTTCCTACCCCAGAGAGCTTACAATCTAATTGTCATTTGGAAGGAATAACGGAAGCAATAGCAGTAAAATGAAGTACATTGATTAGAACGTGTGTTGGGGAGTAGTGGTCAGCCAGGGCTATTTAAACGCTACGTTGAACAGGTGAGTTTTCAGATGGGGTTCAACGTTAGAGAGAGGAGGTAGGTACTCCGTTACCATTGAGAGGGAGAGAGTTTCAGAGATAGGTGCACTATGTGAGAAGGTGGTAGGTGTGAGAGAGTTATAAAGAGAGTAAAGTTATAAAGAGATTAAAGAAAGTCACCTTTTGTATTGTTTTGCAGTAATGCAGGGAGGTGCAGTGCGGGCGTCTCAATGCGTTATTGAATGCAGTGGTGCAGGGATCGGCAGTGTGCTATTGAATGCAGTGGTGCAGGGATCGGCAGTGTGCTATTGAATGCAGTGATGCAGGGATCGGCAGTGTGCTATTGAATGGTCGTGTGCAGGATCGGCAGTGTGCTATTGAATGCAGTGTGCACGGGATCGGCAGTGTTGCTATTGAATGCATGATGCAGGGATCGCAGTGTGCTATTGAATGCAGTGGTGCAGGGTCGGCAGTGTCTATTGAATGCATGATGCAGGGATCGGCAGTGTGCTATTGAATGCAGTGGTGCAGGGATCGGCAGTTGTGCTATTTAATGCAGTGGTCAGGATCTGCAGTGTGCTATTGAATTGCAGTGATGGCAGGGATCGGCAGTGTGCTATTGAATGCAGTGGTGCAGGATCGGCATGTGCTATGAATGCATGGGGCGGGATGCAGTGTGCTATTGAATGCAGTGGTGCAGGGATCGGCAGTGTGCATTGAATGCATTGGTGCAGGGATCGGCAGTGTGCTATTGAATGCAGTGGTGCAGGGATCGGCATTGTGCTATGAATGAGTGTGCAGGGATCGGCAGTGTGCTATTGAATGCGTGTGCAGGATCGGCATGGCTATTGAATGCAGTGGTGCAGGGATCGGCAGTGCTATGAATGTAGGTGGCAGGGATCGGCAGTGTGCTATTGAATGCAGCGATGCAGGGATCGGCAGTGTGCTATTGAATGTAGTGGTGCAGGGATCGGCAGTGTGCTATTGAATGCAGTGGTGCAGGGATCGGCAGTGTGCTATTGAATGCAGTGGTGCAGGGATCGGAGTGTGCTATTGAATGCAGTGGTGCAGGGATCGACAGTGTGCTATTGAATGCAGTGGTGCAGGGATCGGCAGTGTGCTATTGAATGCAGTGGTGCAGGGATCGGCAGTGTGCTATTGAATGCAGTGATGCAGGGATCGGCAGTGTGCTATTGAATGCAGTGATGCAGGGATCGGCAGTGTGCTATTGAATGCAGTGGTGCAGGGATCGGCAGTGTGCTATTGAATGCAGTGGTGCAGGGATCGGCAGTGTGCTAGAATGCGTGGTGCAGGGATCGGCAGTGTGCTATTGAATGCAGTGGTGCAGGGATCGGCAGTGTGCTATTGTGAATGCAGTGGATGCAGGATCGGCAGTGTGCTATTGAATGTAGTGGTGCAGGGATCGGCAGTGTGCTATTGATTCAGCATGCAGGATCGCAGTGTGCTATTGAATGCATGATGCAGGGATCGGCAGTGTGCTATTGAATGCCTGGTGCAGGGGGATCGGTAGTTGTGCTATTGAATGCAGTGGTGCAGGGATCGACAGTGTGCTATTGAAGCAGTTGTGGCAGGGATCGGCAGTGTTGCTATTGAATGCAGTGGTGCAGATCGGCAGTGTGCTATTGAATGCAGTGGTGCAGGGATCGGCAGTGTGCTATTGAAGTGCATGTGGCAGGGATCGCAGTGTACTCTTGAATGCAGTGGTGCAGGGATCGGCAGTGTGCTATTGAATGCAGTGGTGCAGGGATCGGCAGTGTGCTATTGAATGCAGTGATGCAGGGATCGGCAGTGTGCTATTGAATGCAGTGATGCAGGGATCGGCAGTGTGCTATTGAATGCAGTGGTGCAGGGATCGGCAGTGTGCTATTGAATGCAGTGATGCAGGGATCGGCAGTGTACTATTGAATGCATTGATGCAGGGATCGGCAGTGTGCTATTGAATCAGGGGTGCAGGGATCGCAGTGTGCCTATTGAATGCAGTGTGCAGGGATCGGCAGTGTGCTATTGAATGCAGTGGTGCAGGGATCGGCATGTGCTATTGAATGCATGGTGCAGGGATCGGCAATGTGCTATGAATGCAGTGGTGCAGGGATCGGCAGTGTGCTATTGATGCAGTGATGCAGGGATCGCAGTGTGCTATTGAATGTAGTGGTGCAGGGTCGGCATGTGTCTATTGATGCAGCGATGCAGGGATCGGCTGGTGCTATTGAATGTATGGTGCAGGGATCGGCAGTGTGCTATTGAATGCAGTGTGTCAGGGATTTCCGGCAGTGTGCTATTGAATGCAGTGGTCCAGGGATCGGTAGTGTGCTATTGAATGCAGTGGTGCAGGGATCGACAGTGTGCTATTGAATGCAGTGGTGCAGGGATCGCAGTGTGCTATTGAATGCATGTGCAGGGATCGGCAGTGTGCTATTGAATGCAGTGGTGCAGGGATCGGCAGTGTGCTATTGAATGCAGTGGTGCAGGATCGGCAGTGTGCATATGAGATGCAGTGGTGCGGGATCGGCATGTGCTATTGAATGCAGTGATGCAGGGATCGGCAGTGTGCTATTGAATGCAGTGATGCAGGGATCGGCAGTGTGCTATTGAATGCAGTGATGCAGGGATCGGCAGTGTGCTATTGAATGCAGTGATGCAGGATCGCATGGTGCTATTGATGCAGTGATGCAGGGATCGGCAGTGTGCTATTGAATGCAGTGATGCAGGGATCGCAGTGTACTATTGAATGCAGTGATGCAGGGATCGGCATTGTTCTATTGAATGCAGTTGATGCAGGGTATCGGCAGTGTGCTATTGAATGCAGTGTGCAGGGATCGGCAGTGTGCTATGAATGCAGTGGTGGCGGACGGCAGTGTGCTATTGAATGCAGTGATGCAGGGATCGGCAGTGTGCTATTGAATGCAGTTGATGCAGGGATCGGCAGTGTACTATTGAATGCAGTGATGCAGGATCGGCAGTGTGCTTAGTGAATGCATGGTGCAGGGATCGGCAGTGTGCTATTGAATGCAGTGATGCAGGGATCGGCAGTGTGCTATTGAATGCAGGTGGTGCAGGGATCGGCAGTGTGCTATTGGCAGTGATGCAGGGATCAGCAGTGTGCATTGAATGCAGTGATGCAGGGATCGGCAGTGGCTATTGAATGCAGTGATGCAGGGATCGGCAGTGTACTATTGAAGGCAGTGATGCAGGGATCGGCAGTGTGCTATTTAAGGCAGTGATGCAGGGATCGGCAGTGTGCTATTGAATGCAGTGGTGCAGGGATCGGCAATGTGCTATTGAATGCAGTGGTGCAGGGATCGGCAGTGTGCTATTGAATGCAGTGATGCAGTGCTTCCGGTGTGTAACTGGATTGTGCGTTGCTGATCAGCGTCACTGCCTGGCTGTTGGATTTCATGTTGAACACATGAAATGGATGTTTGATGGTCTCTTGTCTTCCTTCCCTCAGGCCTATTCTGTGTACGATGAGGAGATCGGATATTGCCAAGGGCAGTCATTCCTTGCTGCTGTTCTCCTGCTGCATGTAAGTTTATTTCTCAATAGTCAGTGCACACGTGTGCTAACAAACATGTATTATAATTGGTGAGCTTATAAGGAAACAGTAACTGTCCGTACACCTCATGTCTTCAGTGGTGGAGAGGTCAGGTAGTTCCTGTGCGTGTGTGTGAGATAGGTGGGTTGTTTGGTAATAGAGTCCCACGGGTTGGGTAATAGAGTCCCCGGGTTGGGTAATAGAGTCCCCGGGTTGGTTAATAGAGTTCCCGGGTTGGTTAATAGAGTCCCCGAGTTGGGTAATGGAGTCCCACGGGTTGGGTAATGGAGTCCCACGGGTTGGGTAATGGAGTCCCACGGGTTGGGTAATAGAGTCCCACGGGTTGGGTAATGGAGTCCCACGGGTTGGGTAATAGAGTCCCACGTTTGGGTAATGGAGTCCACAGCGGGTGTGGTTGGAGTCAAGGGGGGGTGGAGTTGGTGGTTATGAGTCCCACGGTTGGGTATGGAGTCCCACGGGTTGGGTATGAGTCCCACGGTTTGGTAATGAGTCCACGGGTTGGGTAATGGAGTCCCACGGGTTGGGTAAAGAGTCCCACGGTTGGGTAATAGAGAGCCCACGGGTTGGTAAAAGCCCACGGTTGGGTATAGAGTCCACGGGTTGGGTAATAGAGTCCCCGGTTGGGTAATAGTCCTCCCGGTTGTATGTGGGCTGTGATCTGGTTTCAAGCATATAGAGTAGATAGAAGCTGTCCAATGACGTGACCTGCGGGATCTGCTCCTCTGCGATGTTTGATTTGGAGATGTGGGGAATCTCTGCATTATCATGTTCAGGAGATCAGAAAGTTGAGGAAGGGTCACACAGCAAGCACGACTTGTTTCTAATCCCACAGATGCCTGAAGAACAAGCTTTCAGCGTCCTGGTCAAGATCATGTTCGATTACGGACTGCGGGAGCTTTTCAAACAAAATTTGAAGATCTTCACTGCAAGTTTTGGCCAGCTGGAGCGGCTGATGCAGGTGCGAGACTCCTCTAGTCATGCGAGACAGCGGGGCCGCCACTGGGACAGCTGTCCACGTGTTTTACTGTAGGAAAAAAATTGGGCTTATATCACTGTCCGAGTTTGTCAGAATCTCTCCTCCGCTTCGTTACCGCCAGTGGGAGACTCATGAAACCATCTCTTCCAATGCATGAAATCGCAAACTAAAAATGTGTTTCTATTAAAATAAAGTCATTAATTGCATTTTTAAGCATTCCTTTGGCCAAATAATTTGTAGGAACGTGATATAAATACCGGTTCTCCTCCGCTCATGTCAGAACCTGCCGCGGAGAAAGACACAACAATGATATAAAAGACGTCTCCACCAGTTCCGGGCTGCTGTCGCTCTAGAACCCCAGAGAGCTGCGCTCTGCGAGCAGGTTCAACCGCCGATACCCTTCTGTTCCATATAGCCTTCTTCCTGTTCTGAGTTTTCATGTCGTTGTTACTATAATTCCGCTTCGTTTGTCGGGTATTTCAGGGGCTATTACCAATAATAAAATCCCCCGTTTCTCGTGGCCTCCGTGTGTCTCAGAGCGTGCACCCGTGCAGTCCCCTGTCTGCTACCATGTTATTTAGAGACGGCGGTGATAAGTATTCCCTCCTCCCAGTAATAGCTGTATGGTTAAGACATGTTGCGGACATGCAGTGACCCTGCGTGTCTGTATTTTGGACAGCAGTGACCCCTGCTGTCTGTATTGTGTGACATGCAGTGACCCCTGCGTGTCTGTATTGTGTCCCATGCAGTGACCCCGCGTGTTCGTATGTGTGGCCCATGCATGACCCTGCGTCTGTTTGTGTGCCCATGCATGACCCTGCGTGTCTGTTTGTGTGGACATGCAGTGACCCTGCTTGTCTGTTATTGTTGTGCCCATACAGTGACCCCTGCGTGTCTGTATTGTGTGCCCATGCAGTGACCCTGCGTGTCTGTATTTGGCCCATGCATGACCCCTGCGTGTCTGTATTGTGTGCCACATGCGGTGACCCCTGCGTGTCTGTATTGTGTTTTGCCCATGCAGTGACCCCGCGTGTCTGTAGTGTGCCCATGCAGTGAACCCCGGCGTTTGTCTGCTAGTGTGGTGTCCCATGCAGTGGACCCTGGTGTTGTTTTTGTGGTGGACATGGTGACCTTGCCGTTCTGTATTTGTGTGGACTCGGTGACATGCGTGACCTCCTGCGTGTCTGTATTGTGTGGCCCATGCAGTGACCCCTGCGTGTCTGTATTGTGTGGGACACTGCGTGACCCTGCGTGTCTGTATTGTGTGGACATGCGTGTGACCCCTTGCGTGTCCCTGTATTTGTGGCTCCATGCAGTGACCCCTGCGTGTCTGTATTGTGTTGCCCATCAGTGACCCCTGCTGTGTCTGTATTGTGTGCAGCATGCAGTGACCCCTGCGTGTCTGTATTGTGTGCCCATACAGTGACCCCCTGCGTGTCTGTATTGTTTGGACATGCAGTGACCCCTGCTTTGTCTGAATTGTGTGCCCATCAGTGACCCTGCGTGTCTGTATTGTGTCCATGCAGTGACCCCTGCGTGTCTGTATTGTGTGCCCATGCAGTGGACCCATGCGTGTCTTGTATTGTGTGCCCATGCAGTGACCCCTGCGTGTTCTGTATTGTGCATGGACATGCGTGACCCCTGCGTGTCTGTATTGTGTGCCCATGCATGTACCCCTGCGTGTCTGTATTGTGTGGACATGCGGTGACCCCTGCGTGTCTGTATTGTGTGGACATGCGGTGACCCCTGCGTGTCTGTATTGTGTGCCCATGCGGTGACCCCTGCGTGTCTGTATTGTGTGCCCATGCGGTGACCCCGCGGTCTGTATTGTTGTGTGGACATGCAGTACCCCTGCGTGTCTGTATTGTGTGCTCATGCGGGACCCCTGGTTCTGTATTGTGCCTCATCAGTGACCCCTGCGTGTCTGTATTGTGTTGCCCATGCAGTGACCCCTGCGTGTCTGTATTGTGTGCCCATGCAGTGACCCCTTCGTGTCTGTATGGTGTGCCCATGCAGTGACCCCTGCATGTCTGGTATTGTGTGCCCATTGCAGTGACCCCTGCGTGTCTGTATTGTGTGCCCATGCAGTGACCCCTGCGTGTCTGTATTTTTGTGACATGCAGTGACCCCTGCGTTGTCTGTATTTGTGCCATGCAGTGACCCGGTGTCTGTATTGTGTGCCCATGCAGTGACCCTGCGTGTCTTATTGTGTGCCCTGCGTGACCCTGCTGTCTGTATTGTGGGACATGCGGTGACCCCTGCGTGTCTGTATTGTGTGCCATGCAGTGACCCCTGGTGTGTCTGTATTGTTGCCATGCTGACCCTGGTGTCTTTATGTGTGCCCATGCAGTGACCCCTGCGTGTCTGTATTGTGTGGACATGCAGTGACCCCTGCGGGACTGTATTGTGTGGACATGCAGTGACCCCTGCATGTCTGTATGTGTGCCCATGCAGGACCCCTGCGTGTCTGTATTGGTGTGACATGCAGTGACCCTGCGTGTCTGAATTGTGTGCCCATGCAGTGACCCCTGCGGGTCTGTATGTGTGTGGACATGCGGGATGACCCCTGCGTGTCTGTATTGTTTGTCCCAGCAGTGACCCCTGCGTGTCTGTATTGTGTGCCCATGCAGTGACCCCCCTGCCCGTTGTCGTATGTTGTGCCCATGCAGTGACCCCTGCGTGTCTGATATTGTGTGCCCTGCCGTGACCCCTGCGTGTCTGTATTGTGTGGACATGCGTGACCCCTGCGTGTCTGTATGTGTGGACATGCGGTGACCCTGCGTGTCTGTATTGTGTGCGACAGCGGTGGACATCCTGCGTGTCGTGATTGTGTGCCCATGCGGTGACCCCTGTGTGTCTGTATTGTGTGCCCATGAGTGCTCCTCCTGTCGTTGCAGGAGTACATTCCTGATCTGTACACGCACTTCCTGGAGATCAGCCTGGAAGCTCACATGTACGCCTCCCAGTGGTTCCTCACCCTCTTCACTGCAAAGTTCCCCCTCTACATGGTCTTCCACATCATTGACCTGCTCTTATGTGAGGTAAGGTACTGAGGTTCCAGCTACGGGCGCTTTCCATGGCTTTCCCTGCCAGAGGGGCCTGCGCTGCTGGGTAATACATAATGTTAGCGTGCAGAGTATTGCACTGCTGGGCAAGTCATAATGTTGGCGTGCAGAGTATTGCGCTGCTGGGTAATACATAATGTTAGCGTGCAGAGTATTGCACTGCTGGGTAATACATAATGTTAGCGTGCAGAGTATTGCACTGCTGGGTAATTCAGAATGTTAATGTTCAGAGTATTGCACTGCTGGGTAATACATAATGTTAGCGTGCAGAGTATTGCGCTGCTGGTTAATTCATAATGTTCGCGTGCAGAGCATTGCACTGCTGGGCTATTCATAATGTTAATGTGCAGAGTATTGCACTGCTTGGTAATTCATAATGTTAATGTGCAGAGTATTGCACTGCTGGGTAATTCATAATGTTAACGTGCAGAGTATTGCACTGCTGGGTAATTCATAATGTTAATGTGCAGAGTATTGCACTGCTGGGTAATTCATAATGTTAGCGTGCAGAGTATTGCACTGCTGGGCAATTCAGAAGGGCAACGTGCAGAGCAGTGCTGGACTGGCAGTGAAGGTGTTACAGCTTCAGCCCAAGTTAGCAACTCATGTTGAAGCTTCAACAAAATGATTCACTCAGCCACATAATATCTTGCCTGATTGGGATAAAACAAAATGGCAGTTATGTAGGATTAGGAACATTTTTAAAGCAATTTGTTTTTCTTTTTAACGTTAATGACTGCAGGTCTGTGTTACTATACTGCCATCTGCTGGAGGAAGCAGTTATTCCCCTCCAGCGAGATAACAGATTCAGCATAATGCGCTGACTTTATTTTGGATCCCATGTGCCAGGAGATTGGGGTCTCTCTTGACGGGCCATGGTGATTGTTCTGCACAGTTAATCATTGTGCCCGCTGTTCACTAATCCTCGTATTGTCCTGACGTTCTGTCTTGCAGGGAATAAGTGTCATTTTCAATGTTGCCCTTGGATTGTTAAAAGTAAGTAGCCTGTTTCTAACCCTAACCTTGAAAGCACATTGGTTATCTCTCAGTACCTGGGTGTCAGGGTGTAGGGGATCCATGTTATCCCAGTCTGAGGATGTCAGAGAGTATATTCCCTGTGCTATCTCACCAGCCTCCGTTACACGTAAGAACCACCAGTGAGTAGTCATTCTCAGGTGAGGTACTGTGGGCCATGTCTTGCATGTATCCGCTGCCTGTATCCTATAGGGGGTGGGAGGCAGGGTGCGGGTGGGGGGGCGTTGGATGTTGTACAGTGAGATGATGCTGCTGTATAGATTGTCACTGAGATCCTAGGAGGTTCACAGGGTGCCCATGACTGAGAATTAATACTATTAATACTCTGTATCCACTTTGAGGATACCAAAGAAGACCCTCCCACCCCTTCCCCATTTACACAGTGCAGACACCTCCACCCCTTAGCACTGCCTGATGCCACGGGACTGGTCCCTTCACTCTTCTCCTCCTCCATTGTGTCTTCCTGTCCATGAGCTGAGTCACTGTGTTCTAGACTTCTCCCAGGGCACATTCTCCCGGGATATGTGGGCAAATCTCCCCAGCACAGGGACTGTGAAGTCCTCACGTGCCCAGTAATTGGGCTTTTCTCTTCAGACCTCTAAGGACGACCTGCTCCTGACAGACTTTGAAGGAGCTCTGAAGTTCTTCCGTGTGCAGCTCCCGAAGAGGTACCGCTCCGAGGACAATGCAAAGAAGCTGATGGAGCTGGCCTGCAGCTTAAAGGTACCTTCACTAGGCATGGGGTCCTTCTATCGCTCGGGGGTGGGGACCCCTCCGTTATTAAGGGACTCCTCCTATTAATGGGCCTCTCCCTCATGATGCGTTATTTGGTTTGGGGTTTCTGCGCGGATGCGTTTGTTAAAGCAGAGTTGCAGGTTTTAGTAAATAACATCTAAATAGTTTACTTAGCGTGAGTTCATAATTGCCCCGTGCCAGTGAGGGGATTAAACGCTGATCTAAGATACCACTGATTAGTCTGTATCCGCAACTTCCTCTGTATTAGAATGGAAGCCTCAAAACCGAGCAGTCTGTCGTCTAGGAGAAGGGGGGGGGGGGGGGTGAGTTTGGGAAGGGGGGGGGGGATTGAAGAATTGAGAGGAGGGGGGATTGAGTGAGAGAGAGGGAGGGGGATTTGAGAGAGAAAGAGGGAGGGGGATTGAGGGGCAGGAGATGGGGCGTACAATTGAGAGAGAGATTGGGAATTGGGGGAGGGAGGGGGGATTGAGGCGGAGAGGAGGGGTAATTGAGGGGTGAATGGAGATGGGGAGTGGGGGGAATTATTGGTACCAGCTGTGCGGCTGGACCAAACTCCATCCTGAGACACACTCCGTCCCACAATGAGAAGCCACTTTACCTTTTGCTTGAACATTGCCCCTTTGCTCAGGGTCCAGGCTCTCATTACCTGTCTGTGCATGTTTCTTCTTATTTGTACGTCACTCTGTTTATGTAATGTCACTCTATCCCGCATTGTACCGCGCTTTGCAAATAAAGGATCGGAATAATATCCTATCCTGGTTTAGAGTCCGGCAGTGGGTCTGTAAGGGAGAGGCTCAGCGCAGAGCACACAGTCAGTCAGTGAGTGAGTGATGTTACTGTGCGCTGCAGGCCTGTGCGAGTGTCCTAGCTAGTGCAGACTGTATAGCAGTGTTCTTAAAGTCATGTTGCAACGAGTCACATTAGGAAGCGCGTACACGTAGAAGGAGCAGAAGTGCCGAGTAACACCATCTCTTCTGCATCCCTTCATGATGACAATAACACATGGGTTACTCCTCCGTCCAGGACTGCTGACCGTTTACAGCAGGGCTGTTCAACTTTCTGCCCTTAGCCCAAATCCCAAAAGGACTTTGAGTGACCCTTGACCTATTTGCCCAGGATAACTTCATTGCAACTGCTCTGGCATTTATTCCACACCCAAAATCACTATACAGCTCCTAAGCTAATAAAAGTATACGGAACAGATGTGTATAAATGGTTACAAAATGCTGACGTATGGAACATTTTACGTTGTATATAAAAAGGGAAATTGACCTAACAATATTTTGGTTTCTTCTAGTCCCTCTGACAGCAAGTATGTACGTCTTCTCTTCCTCGGTCCAGCTGGGGGTGGGAGGAAGCATCTGACACCCGTCTATAACAGGAGGCATGTCTTTAACATGTCATTTTTATCTGCCCCATCTGGAGGTGGGGTTCCCCGATCAGGGGTTCTACTTATGGGAAGAATGTCTTTTTTTGGGGTACTAGGGTTCAGGCTGCCCTTCCAGGAACCCGGAGGTTCCGGAAGTCCCCTGGAGCTGTGCACTGGGAGGAGGATGTATCACAGAGGAATCTTTCCTTCGTGCATTGCTTATATGCCGCATCCCTGCTGCTTTACCCGAGCCCCTCTGTGCTGCACCTCCTCCGCTGAGTTCCCGGGGCCAGCCTCCGGCTCCTGTTTCACTTGTGGATCTAGCTTACCGAAGCATCCTTTGGGCTCTGACCACGTGTTCACGGTCACATGTGGCATACCTCTCTGTAACCACCGTGGTGAGACGGACTCCATTTTTTATATGGTTCAGCGGCGCACTCTGATGACATCATCAGGTGCGGACCTCTCTCTGCTAGAACACGGAAGTATCTCCCAGACTCTAAAACACTTTTTTTCTGTTTGAGCTGGTACAGTACAAAGAACTCGGGGCATCCCTTAAGGTTTGGAGGAAAGGAGATTTCACCAGCAACCATGGAAAGGGATCTTTACAGTAAGGGCAGTTACAGTGTGGGATTCATTACCCATGGAGACTGTGATGGCAGATACAATAGATATCTTCAAAATAAGGTTGGACATCTTTTTAGAAAGGAAAGGTATACATGGATATACCTAATAAGTAAACATGGGAAGGATGTTGATCCAGGGAGAAATCACCAATATTTGGAGTCAGGAAGGAATGTATTTTTCCCCTTATAAGATATCATTGGATAATATGTCACTGTTTTTTTTTTTGTTTGCCTTCCTCTGGATCAATATACTGTAAGTACGGATATAGGATAAAGTATCTGTTATCTAAACTTAGCATATGTGGAACTTGATGGACGTCTGTCTTTTTTCAACCTCATCTACTGTGTATCCTTGTAACCGTATCACTATATCGAATTTACCCAGCAATTTCCCCGAGCATATTAGGTGGACCCTCCTCCCAAGAAGACTCCACACCGTAAGCCTATGAATGCTACTTTTAAAAGCTGCAGACACTGTTTGGTCTGTGATGTTAATATTTCTGCTGCTGACACCAAGAAGCTTTGCTCTGAATGCTGGAAGAAAGCTGATACCTTCTCCGAGAGCAAGCTTGTAACCATACCACATCTAGGCTCCATTTTCTTTGGAGAAGCCTTGGATTATATCATCTCCAAGTCTTCAGGCAGTAAACGTCAGTTCTTACCTCACGAGAGGACGCCTAGGTCGTCTTCATCAAGCCACATTCTGCAGGCTGGGGAAGCAGTATTTCAGATCTTGGACAAGCCAGCCACAGCAGCAGTCCTTCAGCGCAGGGGTCCAACCCATGGGATGGCGAACGGAAAACACAATTCCTGAATGTTCAAGCGACATTTTTTTTTTCAGGATGATTTGTTCATATGGGAGGCAGATTGGGACTGTTCCAGGAACAATGGTGCCAAACGACATGGGCTGCATGGGTCTCTTAGGTGATTACGCAGGGTCTAATTTACCAGAAGGTTTGAGGTGAACATATCCACAATATCAAGAACTCCGCCATGCGGGCAATACTGAGACCTTGGAAAAGGCGATATATAGCCAATGGAGCCAGTGCCAAGCTATCGGAAACCTCAAGGCATCGATTCCATTTTGTTACTGGTGACTAATTTGACTGACTGGGGACTTGGATCAAAAGCCAGTCAACAGATTCCTGATGGTCCACCACTTCAAGATGGAATCACAGACATCAGTGATCAGAGCTGTGGAGCTAGGAGATATCCTTCTGTCGATCTCAAGGTTGCTTATCTCCACATATCCATCTGACCAGTCAATATATTTTCTGCATAGGCACTTGCATTTGAGAGCATGCCTGTCGCAACTGCACCCAGGGTATTTACAAAGATCATGGTGGTTACTGTGGCATAAGTTTGTCAAAAAGATAGCAAAATCCTCCCTAATGTTAATGATCTACTTCTGAGAAGGCCGGGCGTAGTGTACACCTGGTTCGGAAGGTTTAAAAAAAATCATGGTTAGATTGTAACTGTAGAAAAGAGCAATCTTATCCCTTCTCGACTCCATTTCCTAGGTATGATGTTAGTTGCCCAAAGAGAGAAAGTGAAAAAGATGCTGCCGCATGAGCGGAAATTCAGCAGATTAAATAGAGCCTCAGGTCAGGAATTCATGAGACTAATAGGCCATTTCTCTCTTATGATAGAGGTGCTTCCCTGGCCGTGTTTCATGGCCGACTACTTCTGAGAAACGTTTTAGCCTTTTGAAACAGAGACCCAAAGGACTTGCACCAGAAAGTGCCTCTTCTAAAGCAAACCAGACTAGAGTTGGTTTAGTGGCTAAAGAAGGGAAATGAAAGTGAAACGCGTAGAGGTCCGAGTCAGTATGTTCCATGACGCTGTGACAGCCGTTTGAAGTCAGCGTTCCCCTGCCAGGACGCCGCAACCGGCTTTTCAGTTACTTGCAGCCTTCCCGGCAAGTTACCAGGACTCTTTCTGAACCTTGGTTCCCCTTGTTCCCTCCCCCCTGTGTGCCTGGAAGACCCATACCATAGGCAGGAACTGAGGCTTGAGCTTCCATCAGAGCCCTGGCAGGGAATCGGAACACCTTATTTATATAGGTAAGTTTTGTACTGTGTATTTTTTACATAAAGTATGAATTATTTTTACTAATAGTGTCTCTCCATGCGCTTTTCTTTATGTTTTAGTTTTAAGAGATGATCCTGTTGTGGGGGTGACCAGAAGTGAATCTGGTGACTACCACATTCTACAATCCGGTCTTCTATGTGAAACATTAGTGTTCTCGGGCGCTCTGCATGGATACAATGAGTAATACTTGGCATTTCCTTCTGGTTTATACTTTTCCACCCATAGTGATGTTTCAACACGTTGTGACAAACGCCCCTCTTTTGTAGCGCTGACGTCTGTCTGGGCTCTTCACGACACAGTCTTCTAGGGTTAATTAGAGAAATAACAGGATAATATAAAGCATTATATTGCTTTATTTTCATCCCACTAAGGGACTGCAGCTTTAACAGGTATAGGCAGGAGGCACTCCGTTATTTACCTTCAGCGGTTTACTCATATCGGTGATATAATATCCCACACACTGTCACTTTAAGATACCAAAGAAATCATATAAATAAATCCTATCCCTTTCAGGGATCTAACTACACCGCAGAATAAGCCTCTCCAATTGTTGCTGGGCCAACTAACCTGGTTCCCCAGTTTAAACCATACCCTCTCATTCAGGGTCACTAGATACAGCATAATAATATCCACAGCTTTTAGACACAGCTTTACTGATAGATGGGGGACAGCGTCCCCAGAGTCCAGACAATGCTTCCGGACAGCAAAGGTCATGAAGAGGGCGTCCTCCCCGAACTGAATACGGGGGTGCAGCGCGCCCCAGCCTCCAGGCTCAAGAAGAGAGACTGAAAAAACAACCCTTTCTGGTCTAAATACCTGTTCTAGTAATTAGGTGAGCAGGTGAGGGAAACAAGAACCCTTGTAAAGTCTGGTATGGACTTCCTATCCCCCAGCCCTAGTGACTGAATCTGTGGAGCGGATCACTTCCACACTAAGTCTGCACTTTCTTCTATAAATCAGACAGAAAGCTGCCCATTATCCTGGGACTATGTCACAACGTGTTGAAGAAGTGACCAAGTGAAGGCAATAGTGATTGCTCTTCACTGACTAAGAGCATGGTTTTCCAATCGTGTCCGTGTGTCTATAAATCTTCCATGGAGTCTACTTCTGTACAAGGCTCTTCTCTCTCCGCACTATGCTTCATGCAAAGAAGAACAACATATCTAAAGTCTCTTATAAGATGCACTCTTGTTTTTCTGCAATGGCGTCATGACCAAAACATGTTAAAATAAATGCATTCTGGCGTTCCTACCGCAAGGGTTTGTTAAAGTACATTCTTCAGCAGCCATGAATTTGACTATTCGCTTCATTAAAACAGGATCAAAACACAAAAATAATTTCTCTGCTGCTTTAATATCTCAGCCAGGTCCTGGAAACCTGCTGCTCAGGGCTTTGGACCCTTGGGTGATTTACCTTTATAAAGGGTGTTTTTATCGTTACTGCTAGGTCGGCATTGTGCGGAGTAGGAGCGTTAGACCCTTTTATTAGACGATCCGGTGCACCGTTTGGCAGGAGGTTTCCTGCGGTGGTCTTTGCTCCTTCAGATCAGCGCCCCTCCCTCTCTGTTTATTGCTTTGGGACGTCCCATATTTGCCCTTGTTGAGGGACACACAAGAGAAGGGGAAGTACACCTACGTCTCTCCATGGCGGCTCCCTTTCCCTGCCTTTTGTTGAGTAGTGCTTTTCTGTAGCGTTGACATGAAGTTTGCTGACCTGTGGAAGAGCCAGGCCTCCTCTTACAGACGGGTGTCGTATATCTCGTCCTACCCCCCCACCCCTCCCCAGTGTGACGGAGGAGTAACCTATATGTAATTGGACTAGAAACTTTATTGAAAATGTGTCTTCCTTTCTGCTTTATATGTTCATTCAGTCTTTCATTCATTCATTGTTTCAGTCTTATTATTCTTAAGCTGGCAGCATATTCAATTCCGGTTACAAGCCAGGAGAAGGCGTTCTGTGATGTCATCCAGAGCTAGTCTGAACAATTAAAGAACCCCCTCCTGCATTTATACATTATCATAAACCTTATCTCATATACTGTAAATGTGATTTCATTTGGCATTTAACACTTGCAAAACAACCTGTAACAACCTTTTTTAGCCAGACGTCTATTAGCTCAAACTTGTGTTTAACGGACTTGTTACTGCCTCATTTTCAACTTTTCCTGCTCCATAAACCTTTTTCTACATTCCCATCTTGCTGTACCAATTGACAAACAACATTAAGTTTATCCAAAATGGTTCGGGCCTGCTTCAAGGGTTCGGGCCTGCTTCAAGGGTTCGGGCCTGCTTCAAGGGTTCGGGCCTGCTTCAGTGGTTCGGGCCTGCTTCAGTGGTTCGGGCCTGCTTCAGTGGTTCGGGCCTGCTTCAGTGGTTCGGGCCTGTTTCAGTGGTTCAGGCCTGTTTCAGTGGTTCAGGCCTGTTTCAGTGGTTCAGGCCTGTTTCAGTGGTTCAGGCCTGTTTCAGTGGTTCAAGCCTGTTTCAGTGGTTCAGGCCTGCTTCAGTAGTTCAGGCCAGCTTCAAGGATTCAGGACTGATTCAAGAGTTCAGGCCTGCTTTATTTTCTACACTTTTTAATAAGTTTTCTTGTGAAAAAAAAATACACTTGGCTGCCTGAGTAGCATCAATAAATTTAGCCAGGGTAGGCGGTCCAACGCGTTTCGGGGACTGGATTTGGCCCAAACGTTGCATGTTGAAGAGCCTTGTTAGTAAAATGTCTGGGGCAGCAGCTCGATGAGAAGTTCCCACCCCAGTACAGACTCGGTGAGTCCTGCGCTCTGGTGAGGTGGTTAATAATGCAGAAGGCTTTGTTTCCAGCCGAGGATATCCTGTCTGCTCACTCAGTATGACCGGGGAAAGCTGCTGCATTGAGCGGCTATCTGTGCTGATTCACGTTAGTAAGTATCCTGCAGCTTACAGCGTTCGGTCTCTTTATCCGTATACCTTTAGGGCCTTGATCAGATAATGGGATTTTCCAGAAATTGTTTATTTAAATTGGGAAAGTTAAAGCCACATCGCAGGTGTCATCCTATAAACTGATAATGTCCCCCTTTTTATAATGCATGAAAGGGTTTCCCCTCTGTCCCACAGGGGAATGTATTTATACTCCTTGTGTGTGACTGGCTTACTGATGTCTGTGGCTTTGAATTGCACAGCAGAGATGAGGAGGGTAGTCACACTGTATACTGTCCATCCAGGGCTGTCTCCTCGTATGACCAGGCGGGGATGTTAGTGGGTCCTGTTATTTACAGCTGCCACATCCATGGGGGAAAGCAGTCGGGGTGTGGAAGTGGAGTCCTCCATGCAGAGCAGAGGGACTGAAATGTGCACCTAGGATTCCTCCCAGAGATGGCTGCATGTTACTCTTTGAATTACAACTGTAAAGCACTTTGTAATGTACAGTGTGCGGAGGCCAAAAGTGGGAGCTTTATACTAATGGAAGACCTTGTTCCAAGAATAAAGCCTTGTGTCATGTATTATGCATGTATGTCTTTATATATAGCGCCATTAATGTACGTAGTGCTTCGCTGCAGTAATACACTTGATAATCATATAGATAACAAATAATACAAATAACACATAAAGGTGAGAAGTGCTTCAGACACAAAAGTGACATTGAGGAGAAGGAGTCCCTGCTCCGAAGAGCTTACAATCTAATTGGTAGGTAGGAAGGACGTACAGAGACAGTAGGAGTGCGTTCTGGTAAGTGTGTGTGCAGGGGGCCAATCTTTATGTATCCTGTGTATAGTGTTAGCCACGGAACTATTCGTATGCTTCGTTAGGCAGGTGTGGTTTTAGGTGGGTCTTAAAGGTGGATAGAGAGGGTGCTAGTCGGGTATTGAGGGGAAGGGCATTCCAGAGGTGTGGGGCAGTCAGTGAGAAAGGGTTTTAGATACAAAGGGGGTAGAGAGAAGACATCCTTGAGCGGAACGCAAGAGTCGGGTCCAGCATGCTTGTACATGCGGAGTACATACAGAGTGCACAGAACCCCGATTTATGTAACGGAAAAGATTATTTGACATAATTATTCCCTAAAATAGAACCCTTATGAATGGTTTCACATGAAGAGGTGTCTTGTTTATTTTTTTTTATTGAATGTCTGACCTATGTTATATTACAGGTATATATATCCTCCTTTCTCATATACACATCTTGCTTGGTTAGAAGTCCCCCAGTAAGTGCCGCCCGTATCCTGATCGCTGCACCCCGGTTCTCTCTCCTTTTCAGATTAGCCAGAAGAAATTAAAGAAATACGAGCGAGAATATCACATGATGAGAGAGCAGCAGGAGCAGCAGGAGGATCCGGTGGAACGGTTTGAGGTATGTTCTTCTCCAGGGGAGAAGGGCGGAAAAATGGAAGCAGCTGAATAACATACCACACTATTGAGTGATACAGAGTATGTCTGCACACGGCCAGTCTGCTATAGCTCTCTGTTCTTAAAGAACTGAAAATGAGCGGGCTTCAGATGGTGCAGCGTGCTGCTGCAGATGGTGCAGCGTGCTGCTGCAGATGGTGCAGCGTGCTGCTGCAGATGGTGCAGCGTGCTGCTGCAGATGGTGCAGCGTGCTGCTGCAGATGGTGCAGCGTGCTGCTGCAGATGGTGCAGTGTGCTGCTGCAGATGACGTAGTAAGAGGAGGCACAAAGGGACTGCGGCAAATACGTGTAACTGCCACAATCCGACGTTTCCGTTGGTCCTCGCGACCTTGATAAAGCTTGTGCCCTTCCCCTTACGACCTTCATCTATGTCCTGCTGTATTGGACCGACCAGGAAGGTCCGTTATGATTTGGCGCACCGGCCATCCGTCTGTGTTCTGGTCTTTTATAAAAGTGCTGGGGGAGGGGACCTCTTCGATACGGCAAGTCCCGGCTGGGGGGGGGGGAATCCTTCTATATGGCCGTGCTTGGGGGCGGCGTCATCTTCATGGCAAAGTGTATGGGGGAGGGGACCTCTTATACGGCAGTGTTGGGGGGTGGAGGGAGACCTCTTCTATATGGCAAGTGCTTGGGGGGGAGGGAACCTCTTCTATTATGGCAGTGCTTGGGCGGGGGGGTCACTCTTCTTATCGGCAGTGCTTGGGGGGGGAGGGGACTCTTTCTATATCGGCAGTTGCTTTGGGGGTGAGGGGACCTTTATATATGGCAGTGGACAGGCTTGGGGGGGGGTCCTCTTCTATACAGCAGTGCTTGGGGGTGGAGGGGAGACCTCTCTATATGGCAGTGCTGGGGGGGGGGAACACTCCTCTATACGGCAGTGCTTGGGGGGGACGGGACCTTTTCTATACGGCAGTGCTTGGGGGGGAGGGGACCTCTTCTATACGGCAGTGCTTTGGGGGGGAGGGGGCTCTTCTATACGGCAGTGCTTGGGGGGGAGGGGACCTCTTCTATACGGCAGTGCTTTGAGGGGGGAGGGGACCTCTTCTATACGGCAGTGCTTTGGGGGGGAGGGGACCTCTTCTATACGGCAGTGCTTGGGGGGGAGGGGACCTCTTCTATACGGCAGTGTGTTGGGGGGGGAGGGACCTCTTCTATGCCAGCAGTGCTTGGGGGGGAGGGGACCTCTTCTATACGGCAGTGCTTTGGGGGGGAGGGGACCTCTTCTATACGGCAGTGCTTGGGGGGAGGGGACCTCTTCTTACCGGCAGTGCTTGGGGGAGGGGGACCTCTCTAGACGGCAGTGCTTGGGGGGAGGGAGACCTCTTCTATACGGCAGTGCTTTGGGGGGGAAGGGACAACTTCAATACGGCAGTGCTTTGGGGGGGAGGGGACCTCTTCTATACGACTGCTTTGGGGGGGAGGGGACCTCTTCTATACGGCAGTGCTTGGGGGATGGAGGGGGACCTCTTCTATATGGCAGTGCTTAGGGGGGAACCTCTTTTATACAGCAGTGCTTGGGGGGGACCTCTTTTATTCGGCAGTGCTTGGGGAGGTACCTCTTTCATACAGCAGGGCTTGGGGGGCCTCTTCTATACAGCAGGGCTTGGGGAGGGGAACATCTTCTATACGGCAGGGCATCGTTGGGGAACCTCATATATACGTCAGTGTTTGGGGGGGACCCCTTCTATACGTCATTGCTTGGGGGGGATTCTATACGTCAGTGCTTGGGGGGGGAACCCTTATATACGTCAGTGCTTGGGGGGGACCCCTTCTCTACGTCATTGCTTGGGGGGGGACCCCTTCTATACGGCAGTGCTTGGGGGGGCGAGTGCCGCTATACAGTAGTGTTTGCTGTACCTGGATTGTGAATTGTGTGAGGCGCCAAAACTGATATATTACTGATGATTGCTGACCATCAAATACATGTATTTCAGCATGATACAGTGGTAATAAGTAGTGCCACCCCGCGCAGAATGATGCTAATACATTGTGCTGTGACTGGTAAAATACATCGTATTTCTGTAACTAGTAAGTGTAATTGACGGCTAAGACTAATCAGTCCCACGCCCTCCCATTCCAGTTACCCTTTCAGTAAACGCCAGAGTGGCAGTAACAGAAGTAGACTTCGTGGTGTTTCCAGCAGCTCTGGTTAATATTTACTGGTTGCAGCAGCACGATGACACGAGAGACGAGCGCACGGCGCTTTCATAACATCTGCGAAAGTTACGGAGAAGTTCGACTCTGCCGCGGGTCACTGATATCCGGGTTAAATATTCCATGGGTCCCTGTGCGTGACGGGAGACTGGTGTGTAAGGGAGGACGTGCCTCCCTATATTCAGTATATCCGTACGCTGACCCTGCAGGTTTTACAAATCGGGATCCTGTGCTTCTCTTTTTAGCGTGAAAACAGGCGGCTGCAGGAAGCGAACATGAGACTGGAGCAGGAAAACGATGACCTGGCCCATGAGCTGGTTACCAGTAAGATCGCCCTGCGGAAGGACTTGGATAACGTAGGTTAACCTCCATTCATTAACCTCCATTCATTAACCTCCATTCATTAACCTCCATTCATCTTTTCTGTTTGGCATTTTCAAAGCAGATGTCGGTGGTTGATGCCATTTAGCAGCGAGATCCATATTATCTGTATGAAGTCGTTCCTGGGCTCCTAACTCTGCCCAGTAGTCCTACTGTACCTTGCTCAGTCACTCCAATGGTTTGTAACAATTTGTGCAAACATACAGTATGACAAGTGGTATAAGTTACTGCTCTCTAGAGCAGAGGATTCCAACCTTTTTGTGGTTAAGGAACCATGAACCCTCCCTAATAGCGCGTCTGATATCAGATGCATTGTAAGGAACCCCAACCCTCTCTAATAGCGCATCTGTATTCAGAGCATTTTAAGGAACCCAACCCTCTCTAATAGAGCGCATCTGATATCAGATGCATTGTAGGAACCCCAACCCTCTCTAATAAGCGGTGCTAGATCGGATGCTGCATTGTAAGGAACCACATCCTCTCTAATAGCGCGACCTGAGATCACGATGCATCATGCATGTAAGGATCCCCAACCCTCTCTAATACGCGTCTGAAATCAGATGCATTGGTAAGGCACCCACCGCTCTCTAATCTAGCGCTCTGAGATCAGATGCTGTAAGGAACCCCAACCCTCTCTAATAGCGCGCTGAGCAGTCAGTAGAACCCTACCCTCTTAATGATTCGAGATCGCATTGTGTAGGACCCCAACCCTCTCTAATAGCGCGTCGAGATCAGCAATTGTAAGGAACCCGACCCTCTTCCTTAACTAGCGCGTCGATGATCAGATACATTGTGACGGTAACCCAAGACCCTCTCTAAGTAGGGTTGGACTCTTTTGTATCAGATGCATTGTAAGGAACCCCAACCCTCTCTAATAGCGCATCTGATATCAGATGCATTGTAAATTCTTGTGTATTTGGTACAATTTTCAAAGGACCTGAAAATTGAAGGGACCCTCATTAGGGTTGCCAGGTGGCTTGTCCAAAAATACTGGACACCCATGCCCCCCCGAACACATATAAAAAATACCCCCACGCCCCCCAAACACATTTAAAAAATACCCCCACCTCCCCCCAAATACATTTAAAAAATACCCCCACCTCCCCCAAATACATTTAAAAAAATACCTTCGCCTCCCCCAAATACATTTAAAAAAATACCCCCACCTCCCCAATACATATAAAATATACCCCCACCGCCCCAATACATATAAAATATACCCCCACCTCCCCAATGCAATTAAAATAAGCCCCCACCTCCCCAATACATATAAAATATACCCCCACCTCCCCAATACATATAAAATATACCCCCACCTCCCCATTACATATAAAATATACCCCCACATCCCCAATACATTTAAAATATCCCCCATCATCATGATCTCATCTCCCCAGGCTGGCCCCCATTACCATCTTATATCCCCCCCATTATCATCATCCCACCCTGCCCCCTCATCATCTTCTCACCCTGCCCCCCATCCTCTCAACCTGGCCCCCCCATCCTGTCACCATCTCACCCTGCCCCCCACCCTTGCATCATCTCACCCTGCCCCCCCCCCATCCTCTCACCATCTCACCCTGCCCCCCCCCCCGTGTGATTAGCGTTTGCACCGGGCTGGGGGAGGATGCGGTGTGGTTAGCGTTTGCACCGGGCTGGGGGACGTATTGATCTGGTGACTCCTGGGACTGTTTTGCAGGCGGAAGAGAAAGCCGACGCTCTGAATAAGGAATTACTGATGACAAAACAGAAACTGGTTGATGCCGAGGAGGAGAAGCGGCGACTGGAGGAAGAATCTGCTCTGGTGAGTGTAATGTATATCTGCGCAGAGCAGGGCCTGTACGCGGAGCTGGGCCTGTACGCGGAGCAGGGCCTGTACGCGGAGCAGGGCCTGTGCGCGGAGCAGGGTCTGTGCGCGGAGCCGTGTCTGTATGCGGAGCAGTGTCTGTGCGCGGAGCAGTGTCTGTGCGCGGAGCAGTGTCTGTGCGCGGAGCAGTGTCTGTGCGCGGAGCCGTGTCTGTGCGCGGAGCCGTGTCTGTATGCGGAGCCGTGTCTGTACGCGGAGCCGTGTCTGTACGCACGCAGAGCCGTTATTTACTTGATACCAGTATGAGATGTGGGGTAAATACAGCAAGGCCCCGCTTTTTAGCGATCCGCTTATACGGCGGTACCGAGAAGGGGGCCGCCATGTCTGCGCTTGCGCAGAATGGGGAAATCAGGCCGCGCATGTGCAGAACGGGCGGTTGACAAGGGTGCACATGTGCAGAACGGAGGTTGCGCATGCGCAGAAGGGGGAATTGCCGGTTTGCGCATGCGCACACGCCGAAAATTGCCAGTTCTGCTTTCCGGCGATTTTGGCTTTGCGACAGGCCCTTAGAACGGAACCCGCCGCATGCCCAGGGCCCTCCTGTACCTATTTACACCCATGGGCAGAGTTCTGTGATCTGATCCGGAACGTCTCCCGATTTCCCTGCAGCTGAAGGAGATGTGTCGTCGCGAGCTGGATAAAGCAGAGTCTGAAATCAAGAAGAACAACTCGATCATTGGAGATTACAAACAGGTACCACGTCACACGGGGCCACGGGTGTGTAACCACGTGTACAAGAATAACACGGGGATCCTGACGTTGCCTGAAATCAGATGTCTCGATAAATAGAAGGAAACTGCATTAAATGATGAATCTCTGTTTGCTTTTAGATTTGTTCCCAGCTGAGTGAGAGGCTTGAAAAGCAGCAATCTTCAAACAAAGCGGAGGTGGAGAAAATCCGGGTAAGACCGAGGCCTTCTTCAGAACCACGATCGAGTCCTTATTCAGAACCACGACCCGAGGCCTCATTCAGTACCACGACCGAGGCCTTCTTCAGTACCACGACCTGAGTCCTTATTCAGAACCACGACCCGAGTCCTTATTCAGAACCACGACCCGATTCCTTATTCAGTACCACGACGAGTCCTTATTCAGTACCACAAACCGAGGCCTTACTCAGTACCACGACCCGAGTCCTTATTCAGTACCACGACCCGACCCCGAGTTCTTATAGTACCACGACGAGTCCTTATTCAGTACCACAAACCGAGGCTTATTCAGTACCACGACCCGAGTCCTTATTCAGTACCACGACCCGAGTCCTTATTCAGTACCACGACCCGAGTCCTTATTCAGTACCACGACCCGAGTCCTTATTCAGTACACACCCTACAGTACACACGAGTCCGTATTCAGTACCCGACCCGAGTCATCGATTCAGGTACCCCGACCCGAGTCTTTCGACCTTCTAGTGCCCCGACCCGGACCGCATTCTCAGTGCCCCGACCCGAGTCCTTCTTCAGTGCCCCGACCCGAGTCCTTCTTCAGTGCCCCGACCCGAGTCCTTCTTCAGTGCCCCGACCCGAGTCCTTCTTCAGTACCCCGACCCGAGTCCGTATTCAGTACCCCGACCCGAGTCCGTATTCAGTACCCCGACCCGAGTCCTTATTCAGTACCCCGACCCGAGTCCGTATTCAGTACCACGACCCGAGTCTGTATTCCGCCCCTCTCACCTCTATAAATACTGCTGCTCCCTCCCAGGTTTTCCAGGATGAGTGCTGCCTACTGCAAGATACCAAATCTCCTTTCCTCCAACCTTAAGGGATGGCTCCGAGTCCTTTGTACTGCCCGTGGGATGAATAGTTATTTTGAAAGCTCCTTGTACTGTCCCTGAATATATTTGTATATAGTTATCATATCCCCTCTTAGACGCCTCTTTTCTAATGTAAATAAATCTGATTTAGCTAGCCTCTCCTCATAAGTTAGATTGCCCATCCCCTTTATTAATTTGGTGGTTCTTCTCTGCACTCTCTCTAGTTCCATAATGTCTTTTCTAAGGAGTGGCACCCAAAATTGTACTCCATATTCAAGGTGTGGTCTTACTAATGCTTTGTAAAGGGGCATACAGTAATTATGTTTACTTCCCTTCCATCCATTGCCCGTTTGATGCAAGATAAGATCTTGTTTGCCTTTGCAACTACTGCATGACTTTGGGCACTATTGCTAAGCCTGCTGTCTACAAGCACTCCTAAATCCTTCTCCATCAACGATTTACCTAATTGTGCCCAATTTCATTTATAAGTCGCCTGCTTATTCTTGCATCCCAAATGCATAACCTTACATTTATCTGTATTAAACCTCATCTGCCATTTACCTGCCCACGTTTCCAGTCTCTCCAAGTCCTTCTGGAGAGAAATTACATCCTGCTCTGATTCTATTACCTTACACAATTTAGTATTATCAGTAAAGATGGAGACTTTGCTCTCGATGCCAACCTTAAGGACATTAATACACAAGTGAAAAAGCAGGGGTCCCAGTACATGTACCGATCCCTGTGGTACTCCACTCACGACTTTAGCCCAACCTGAAAAAGTTCAATTTATGACAATCCTCTGTTGTCTGTCCTTCAACCAGTTTTTTTTACTGAGTCCAATTTGCTTTATTTTGTACACTAACCTCTTGTATGAAACCGTATCAAAACCCTTTGCAAAATCTAAGTAGACCACATCAACTGCATTACCCTGGTCTAAATTCCTACTTACCTCCTCAAAGAAACTAATAAGGTTAGTTTGGCAAGATCTATCCTTCATAAATCCATGCTGACTATTACTAATAATTTTGTTTTCCATTAGGTATTTCTGAATATTATCCCGTATTAAACCTTCAAGTAGTTTCCCCACTATTGAAGTCAGGCTTACAGGTCTGTAATTTCCCGGTTGTGATCTAGCTCTCTTTTTAAATATAGGCACCACATCTGCTTTACGCCAATCTTGTGGTACTGAGCCTGTGGAAATGGAGTCCTTGAATATTAAATATAATGGTTTGGCTATTACTGATCTTAACTCCTTGAGAACTCTTGGATGTATGCCATCGGGGCCAGGTGCCTTATTTACTTCCATTTTATCAAGCCGCTTATGAACTTCTTCCTTATTTAACCAATTGTTCATTAATATGGAGGTTGTGGCTTCCTCCTACGGCAGTAAAATTGAAATAGATTCTTCCCTGGTAGACACAGAGGCAAATAATTTGTTTAATACCTCTGCTTTTTCCTTATCTCCAATAATTTGCCTGCCCATCTCATACTGAAAGGGTCCTATATTTTCTTTTCTCATTTTGTTATTAAGGTACTTAAAGAACTTTTTAGGGTTGATCTTACTTTCTATTGCAATCCTATATTCATTTTCAATTTTTGCTAATCTGATTGCCCTTTTGCAACTTTTGTTACATGGTTTTTATCATTCTGATATGATGACTCCGTCCCTTCTGACTTTAAGGGGCTTATTCTGGTAGCTCTGAAATTGTTATTGCCAAACCGTGTGTTTTGGCATGTTCACAAGAAGCAGAATGAAATGTGAGAAAAAAACCAGTATTCTCTATTGCAAATCGCATGTTCTAGAGCACTTCTATAAAAAGTGACAAATTGCACAGTACTTGCTTTCGAAGCGGAACACCCTGGAGGTGGTGCTAACCCCCTCCAGAGCCTGGAGGAGAAGGACATCTTCCTAACTTAATAGTATCTGCTGAAAATAAAACATTCCTGAGGTACCCTGGGAGATATGCTAATGTCTATTCAAAGTATATTTTAATGAGTCACACATCCTAAAATATATCCTTAAGACCAATCAGTCTAAGGGCCCATGTGATATTCGTGTTAGATCCCACAACCCTGCCATTCCGTTTAGTTCATTATCTGTTTCTTGTCCACCCTCCGTCCTAGTTTAAAATCTGGTCCAACCCTCTTTGACATCTCCGCACCCCCCTAACAAGAAGATCCCTCTCCATTGAGGGGCAATCCATCCCTACTATAAAGATGGCACCTCTCAGAGAAGGACACCCCGTTCTCTAAAGACCCAAAAGCCTCCTTTCCTACACTACTTTTTTAGCCATGCATTAATCTCCCTAAACTCTGTCTCCCTGGGGTAGCGCATGGCACTGGCAGTATTTCTGAAAATACCTTGGAGGTCCTCGTCTTGCGTCCTAGTTCCCTGAAATCATTTTTTTAGGATCCTTTATCTTTCGTTAACTCCGTTATTTGGTTCCAATGTCCAGAGGTCAGGCCAAGCCCTTCCCAACAATCTCTACCCGGTCGGCAATGTGCCGAACCGGAGCCCCCGGAAGACAACAGGTTTTTTTCTCCTCACATTTCATGGGAAGGATGCTGATCCAGGGATTAATCCGATTGCCAATTCTTGGAGTCAGGAAGGAATTTATTTTCCCCCTTATGAGATATCATTGGATGATATGACACTGGGGTTTTTTGTTTGCATTCCTCTGGATCAATAAGTAAGTATAGATATAGGATAAAGTATCTGTCGTCTAAATTTAGCATAGGTTGAACTTGATCTTTTTTTTTGAGTCTTTTTTCAACCTCATCTGCTATGTAACTATGTAACAACAAACTGTTGTAGCCCCTACTACTCAGCCACTTGCACGGGGCCCTAAGTGGGAGTTACTGTTGCACTGATGCCAGCTGCAGGGGGCCCACCTCTTACCAGATACCTGTTCTTTGTCGTTATTTAGCAAAAGGTGGACGGGTGTGAGCGATGCAGAGAGTTTTTCAACAAGGAGGGCTGTGTAAAGCTGGTCAGCTCTGCTAAGGAGAACTCAACTGAGGAGGACACAGATGAGGAGAAAGAGACACTGAATAACCAGCTGCGGGAGATGGAGCTAGAACTGGCCCAGACCAAACTGCAGCTGGTGGAGGCAGAATGCAAAATACAGGTAACATGGCACCTGAGTGCAGCAGAGACTGTGACATAGAGAATGAGACTGGTGACACGGGGGATGATTGTGACTTCTAAAGTATCAATTCATTGCAGATTGCGGTACCTTTTACTGAACTGACTAGATCATTCTTTAGAGATGTAACTGTTTGTGTCACGAGAGACCAGGACTGTCACACCAGGGATCAATTCGCCAGACAGAAACACAGAGTTTATCAAATTAATTTATTGGAAAATAAATATCCTCACCTATTTACAGTCAACCAACACACACACTTACAACTGGGAAACTAGGGTTACCCTATAAACCTGAGTTCAGGGACCTCCATAACGAGATTTCCCCTGTTCTTTCTTACTGCCCTATGCAGCTTCTCCAAGTTACTCACAGCTTCTTACCAGCTGCCTCAGCTAAAGAACGCTGATCTCACAGCTAAGGCCTGGGACATAGTAGTTCAGCCTCGCTGAGCCGGGCTGAGTCGCGCTGAGCAGATGCACTAACCCCCTGCATCTGTCATCAGCGCGGCTTTAGCAGCCGCTTCCGCATGCGTGCTGATGCATGCGGAGGCTGAGAAAATTTGAGCAGACAAACAAGTTTGAAATTTGCCGCTCGGGGAAGCGGAGGAGCGGTCACGTGACCGCTCACATCCAATAGGAGCGAGGTACAAACCCTGCCTCCCGCTCCGCCTCCTGACACGCCTCCGCCCCGCCTCCAGAGCGCGCTCACTGCCTCGCCTGCCAGGACAGAAAAAAGCACCATTTTGAGCAGGCGAGACAGAGCAGGAGCGCTGATCAGCGTGGCCCGAGGCACCATTGTGACGGGAGACGCGCTTAATAACACATTTATATTTCGTGGGTCCTGATTGAGCAGAACAGGTTGAGCAAAATAAACTGAGATTTATTCCCTTGATAGGCAAACACACGACAACTGCAGAATAAACTTAATAATTACACTCACGGGTAGAGAAACAGAGGATAATGTCCAGACAGATGCAAAGCACCAGAAGATTGTCCTTTAAAATGTAGTCCATTTGCAAATTGCCAAATAAATAGCCAGTTCAATCCTTCTGTGAATGTGCAAAGTCCTTTCTGGTTCTCTGGGATTGGTCTGGATACCCAGGGCTAACGAAATCCTGAAGCAGGGCAAGTTTCCTTGTTGCGATGTTTTTTAACCCCTTGCGTTCTGGAATCGTAGCCGCTGTACTTAGGTCTTATCCACTTGAAGAAATCAGGTAACAACAGCAACAGCAAAAACAGGAATAACAGCAGGAACAACACAGGAATGAGGGTTACAGGCCTTTTTAAGGACAAGGGCCTGTGAAGTGTTACATTAGCCTCATCCCATTGGCAAGGAATTTTCTTCCTCCTATCAGAACCTGCCAGGTCACATGGGCAAATCCTACAGCCAGCTCAGGTAACTCTGAGCATGCTCAGTAAGCAGCTTGGTAGCACTGCTAAGTAAAAAGGGGCCACTCATTTCTGGGGACACAATGTCTGGAGTTTGGTACCAAGGTGTGAAATATCCAGGATGAGTAGCAGGATTTGCTACTCAGAAACATCCTGATTAAGTGACACTTTAAGAATCTGGATTCTTTCATCTACTAGACGCATCGGCATCTCCCAACTGGTGGGGGGTCTTTCATGTATGCATAACATTTGTTCCTAAATTAGCAGTCTTAAAAGGGGAACAGCATATAATATTAACCCCTTCACCCCCAATACGAAATAGGGGTAACCAGCCGAGCCCACTGCTTTTATTAATGCGCTGATTACCCCCATTTTCGCCACAACCATGCCCGAGGCCTAAAGCTGATCTAGCTAAGGGTCTCCCTCCCCCAGGTTGCAATATGACCCAGTCCTTGATTGGTGGGTGGAAATGCAACAACAAACACAGTTACTGTACATGCAAAGAGTTACTTAGAAAGATCACAGACCACTTTGCAGCATTTCAGCTCAACATAAAATTAACCCCTGGTTTTTGAAGTGCTGGAACCAGATTTACAATACACAGAATATATATACACACATAATATAGATGTAATACTGACAGGTAGGGGTAATGGCAGGCTTGACCTTTATTAAAAGCAGTCACATTTACCCCTACCATCACAGTTTGCACATAGCTTTCCGAACCTCCCGGGTATCCCTTCCATGTGTATACAGCTGTGCAAACCTCACAGGTCTCTTCTTCACACACTGTTAAAATGTCTGCGAAGCGCTGTCACTGGTCCATTAAAGGTTTTCCCATCCTGTGATGAATCTTCTCTTCGGGATGAACACTTTGTTTTTAAAGTAATAGCAGCACACCACTCTGCCTTCCCTTCTAGTTAGGACAGGAACACCTTTACTCTGGGACTAGTATAAAGATGGAGTTTTTCTGTCTTACCTGGAGGTAGGAGGGCTATGTTTCTTTATTTTGCAGGCTCCCTTGGTGTTTAGCGCTGCACGGGAACCACCTTGAGAGCAGGGAGGCTGGTTTCTACCTCTCTGGCCTGTCCGATAAAAGAATATGACTGGGGCTCTGGGCTCATCCTTGTCCCCGAGATGTGACCACCAACTTATCTCATCACCGCTTCTGGTGGCCGTAGTCACTCAGATCAGAAATTTCTCCGGACGATGCGGCCTGCACTTGTGATGCATTTGGAGAAGCGGGTCCTGTTGCGACAGTCTGGGGCTGGTGTTGGTCAGTCTTGCTCTCTCCTACTGGCGGCTTCATGATGTCACTACGCCACATCACTGGGCGTGGATGGTTCTGATGGCATGTGACTGAATCCAGCGTGGATATTTAACGGGACATTTCAGCTTTAGCGTTTGCTTCCTGCTTTCCTCCTGGTCCAGAAGCTGCTTTCTGGTTGACAACCAAGGTACAGTTTGTATTGTTGGATCTAGTGACATTGTGTTATGCGGTCTCTTTCCTTATAGATTTTTGCCTTCTGGTGTTTTCTCAGAATGTCTGATGTACCCAAACCTTTGTCAGACCCTCCTGAAGAAGGCTCTGGGGATACCAACGCGTGGGAGAGTTTGTTACTGTCTGTTTTTTTGTTTTTATGTAGCCCAATAAATTAGTTTTTAACCCCTCTTGCTGGTGAGTTCTTACCTTTTTTCTCCTGGAGCGGATGGACCACGGATCCTTTACCTTCTCTGTCACTGTTCAGCAGGTGAGCCTCCCTATTCAGATAAATACAAAAAGATGTGTGCATCTTGTATTAAACAAATGGCGATGGAAGACGGTCCAGATGGAGAATTCTATGGGATACTTACAATCCATGATACAGCAGACCTTGAGTAGGTACCGTGGCTTGGAGTCACCGTCCTCACTAGAATCAGAAGTGGATTACTCCCAGGTAAACAGAGATGCTCGATTTCTCCCTCTTCATCTGAGGAATAATCAGAGAGAATGTATCCATCTTTAATGAATTGCCTTTCCAACAAGAAGACATACAGTATGGTGACCCCGCTCCCCTCTCTGCACTGAAAGACCGGCCATGAAGACCGCATTCCATTGCTTTGCAAGAGCAAACAGTAGAGAGGTTCCTGAGCAGGAAGTAACGATAAGCATTTACTCCATATCCTTGGGACTCGGTGGTTTTAGGGCAGTTTGTCAATCTCTTCATAAGAAAAAAGCATTTAAAATGTAACTCTGTTCCCTCAGTCATAAATATTCTGCATCCACTGGATTACTTGGTAGTCAGAGACTTGAAAGACTCATATCTACATATCCCAATCTATCAATCCCACCAAATGTTCCTCAGACTGGCTCTGCAAGGCCAAGGTAAGACACCATCAATATGCAGTGCTACCCATGGGCCTATTAAACTCCCCATTGATATTCACTAATGTGAAGGTAGTATTAGCAGCCTTATTAAGGGAAGAAGCAATTTCACTAGTGCCCTACCTCAGCAACTGGATGATTAAGGCTGCATCAGCAGAACTACTGAAGATGTAGAAAAAACAGGGTCCTGCAAGTATTAAGACCATGATTGGTTCTTGAATTGAAAAAATCCAAACTATCAGTCTAACTAACAGTCAAAGCAGTTTCGGGGATTACTTTTCAACACGCAAAATGTAACTGTCCCTACGAATGCTTAAGCAATGAAGCTGAAGAGGCAGGTCGGGGCACTACGGTCCTCACTGCCGATTTCTGTCAGACAAGTTTTTGGGCCTGATGACAGCAGCAATAAAGGCTGTTCAATGGGCTTGTCTTTATATGAGAGCTTTGCAGAACAAAAGCTTAACCGCTGGAACATAGTCTGAGTCTTTGGATTCAAAGATTTCCCTATCAAGATCAACAATATTGGCCTTAAGGAGGTGGCAAATGTCTGCCCTTTTTCCACCCTCCTAGACTTTATTTACTGCAGATCAAGAGGACTGGGCCGCTCCCTGCAAAGAAAAATCAATCTCGGGATCATGAATCGGCCCGAAAAAAGGTCGGTCTTCCAATCACCTAGAATTAAGAGCGATTCTGGCATTTCAAAATCAGCTCAGAGGCAAACCCCTGAGAATTCAGTCAGACCATGTGCATCAGTCACCAAGGTGGGGAAAAAGAGCCCAGTTTTAATGAGAAGCATTAGGAATCTTGGAATAGGTTAAAGTCAATGTCCCCCGGTTGTCGGCCGTACTACATAGAGGGAAAGACTTCCTAAAGGTCTGATCCAAGGCAAATGATGTCTCCCTCCACAGGTTTTTAACCAGATTGTGCTATGCAGTGGAGGTATCAGACATAGACTTCATGCCCACCAGACTAAAAGCCAAGTGAGACATTTTGTGCCCTCTTCAGACAAGATCAGCCTGACCATCTAAATGTAATGGCGTTGACCTGCAACTTCAAACCTATATCTTCTTTCCAATTATGATACCTTGAGTATTAAGGAAGATAAAGATAGACCATTCCCTTGTAATTGCAATAATTCCCTACTGGCCCAGAAGGGCATGATTTACTTATCTTTTGGAGATGTCAGTAGAAGCCTATTGGATCTCCTGGCCCAGGGAGCAGTTAATTTTCATGACCTAGAAAAGCTGTAATTGATGACTTGTAAGATGAAAGGCTGTTAATGTCACTTCGGGGATGATCTGCTTCAGTAATGGAGACTGTCCTTCAAGACCAAAAGGAGTCTACCTATAAAATGTATCTCTGGGTCCGGTGGATATTTTAACATCGGTGTAATTACCGGAACCTGTTACCAGAAAACGTCCTGATTGTGGTGATCCTAGATTTTCTTCAAGAAGAATTTGAGAAAAGCTGAATACTATAAATGTTCAAGGCTCGTCTATTAAAGAACATCCTTCATTGGAAGATTTCTTACGGCAATTTACAATCTAAGGTCAAAAAATGAAGGATTCAACCCCAACTTTGGACCTCCATGTGTTACTCAAGGCTCCCTATGACTTGTCCTTTGAGCCGTTAATAGATATTAACATTAAAAATCGCATATGGAAGAAAGCATTTTTATAGCAGTTGCCTTCGCAAAATGGGTAGGGGGAACTGCTGGCCCTGTTAAAGATGCATCTTTTATGTTTCATGAAGACATGGTAGGTTTGCGGACAGTACCTCCGCTCAGGTCAAAAGTAACTTTGTATTTTCACCGAAATCAAGAATCCATTCTTCTGATTATATGCTTTAATCCAAAGAATGAGGATGAGAAATTGCATTGTCTGCTTGTCTGGCGCTCTCAAAGTATACCTTAAGCAGACAGAACCGTTCCAACAATCCGATGGTCTTCTGATCACTTTTGCAGGAAATAAAAAGTGGAAGATGGCTTTAAGTATGACACTACACCTAAGAACTAAGGAAACATAACCTCGGCATACCATCAGGCAGGGAAAGCTCCACCAACCCATCTAAAGGCTCATTCGGCAAAGACTGTCTCCAAAGCTCGGGTATCAGCTGCGACATTGACTAACACCCATACATTCCGCATGGATTGGATGCGCGGGCCATGTAGGAAGGATTTGCATGGATTAGAAGCGCAGGAAGGATTCACGTGGATTGGATGCGCGGGCGGCACTGGAAAGATTTGCCGGCGGTGGTGGGTTAGTTATTTAGTTCCCTGCAGAAGTGCGGTGTTCATTCGCAGCGGAACGTGCTGCTAGTGCCTTGCTGAAATGTTCTTTTCCTTCAGTACGGACACGACCGCACTCGGGAACCCCTCCCTCTTCTTCTCTTGGGGGACGGAATGGTATATACTAAACCTAACTGGAGAAGGACGGAATGGAATATACTAAACCTAACTGGAGAAGGACGGAATGGTATATACTAAACCTAACTGGAGGAGGACGGAATGGACCTAACTGGAGGAGGACGGAATGGTATATACTAAACCTAACTGGAGAAGGACGGAATGGTATATACTAAACCTAACTGGAGAAGGACGGAATGGTATATACTAAACCTAACTGGAGGAGGACGGAAGACCCAAGTCCGTTTCCCTCTGTCCTATCTGACGGTATGCAGGTGAGGTTAGATATTTATATTCTTGTTATTTTGCTATTCTGTGTGCTGCATATTGATTATTGATTTATATTTCTATTATTTTGGGCGTAAACATTATAATTACCAATCTATTGGGTTGTGTTTGCCTCTAAAGGCCTAAAGATATTAAACAATGCTCAGTAGATATTTGTTTCCTTGTTTTTGTCTTGTATGTACAGTACTATTTGGGTTCGCCTCAGAACATCGCGTATTTATCTTATCCTTTGGAAATGATAATAAACTAATCAGATAAACAGACACAAACCGTGTTGCCGAGAATTGATGTTTCTTGTACTGATGGGGGATGAGCTATGTTTATATAGGTACCCCGATCATGTGTAACCCAGACGTGTGCTGCCATGTTCGGACTCAAGGGAAAGAACGTTTTCTGGCCCATTTCTGCCTTTGTTTTGTGCATAATCTCTAGAACATCAGAAACATGACGTCCTGAGTTTGTGTTATGTCTCTTACACCTCAGAATACACATATATAATACACCCTGTAGTGCGAGTATTATTCTGTGAGTGAGAGTATGGATGGCGGAGGTTATAGGGTTAACCCTCGCACGGCTGTGAGTGAGTATAAACCCTCGCACGGCTGTGAGGTGAGAAGTATGAGAGGAGAGATATATGGGTTAACCCCTCGCCACGGCCCCTGTGAGTGAGGGAGTATGGAGGAGGTTATCAGGGTTAACCCTCGCACGGCTGTGAGTGAGAGTATGGAGGAGGTTATAGGGTTAACCCTCGCACGGCTGTGAGTGAGAGTATGGAGGAGGTTATAGGGTTAACCCTCGCACGGCTGTGAGTGAGAGTATGGAGGAGGTTATAGGTTTAACCCTCGCACGGCTGTGAGTGAGTATGGAGGAGGTTATGGGTTTAACCCTCGCACGGCTGTGAGTCTCAGCAGGTTTGTGTTCTTATGCCTGTACATTTTGTCCTCTGAATACTCAGCATTACCATGAGAGGCCTCTGCAAATCTCTGCTGTGTGGTGACTCCGCAGTGTTCACTTATTCTCGTTGTAGGATTTGGAGCATCACTTGGGTCTGGCGATTAACGAAGTCCAAGCAGCGAAGAAGACCTGGTTCAACAGAACCATCAGCTCCATAAAAACCGCCACCGGAGTCCAAGGAAAAGAGACCTCTTAATCCCAGGATGCTAGTAAAATGATCACGGCTCTGAAAACGTGACACCTCTCGTTGCCTTCCTTGGCCAGATATTTTGGTTTGCCTATATGTCAGAGAACCAGGAGCGCAGCATGGCAGGATTGTGATAGGTCAGCGCCCATCGTTCCCGGCTTTTAAGCAGCTGTGCCCCCTTTTCGCCCACTTCCACAGTACAACTAGAATGGACTCCACGGCTGGCAGTAGCTAGAGGAGGGTATTGAAGAGATTACCTGGGGGAGGGTATTAGAGAGATCCCCTGGGGGGGTAGTAGAGAGATCCCCTGTCAGTGTAAACTGCAGAGCCCACACCTGCAAGCTGGCCAACCCCCTGCCCAATATCTCTCCTGTTAGCAGGTGGGCTGTGCTCAGTGCCTGGGGGGGGGAGATGATTTGCTAAACAGCCACCTAATCAGCCTCCTATTTTAGAAGGGATTTGAAGGCAGGGGCACTCCAGAAAAAATAATAGCCTAAACGGTCTGGGTAAAAGATCTCTAAATCTGAAATAAAGGGATCCCGCTCTCCTGATGGATTCCAGAGCAATCGTGGGTAGTCATCTGGATGTGTGATACCATTTGTGGCACTAGCAGGAGTAGCGAGGCTGCAGCACATTGAGATTCATCGGGTGTGTGTGTGTGTATATAAAACACTGGATGATAAGGATGCAATGAGGAATCTCCGTGTGCAGCAGCCTGTCTGGTAGAGTAGACACTCCTTCGTCACTTTATTTCAGATTTTTATTCTGTTACATACTGTACATATTTTACATGTTGAGGTTGCTTTTTAATAAGGGTGTCACCTGCCTTCAACAATAAGCGTTGGTTCTTTATACTACTGAATATAACGCCCTCTGCTGCTGCTGCCGCCCGCTGCTCTGACCAAAGTGTACCCGTCATACACAGAGTGAGGAGGTCAGACCCGATCCTGCGTTACTTCTCCCAAACCTCGCAGAGCACACAATCTAGGTACGAAACCTTAACCCAAAGCTCACATGTCATTCCCACAGGAGTCGGTATATATACACGTGTGACCAATGCGCGTTAAACCCTCCCGGCCTGGTTCGTTCTATTCTCTGTGATATCTGGAGGTTTCAGGGTTGTGGTTTCACCGAGCACGGCAGCCCGCTGCAGTGTATCATTGTACTGAGTATGGTCTGCATGTTTCCCGCCCTGTCACACGCAGTCCTGACGTGCTGCTTCTCTGCCCCCGCTGCACTTTAACTCCGTGATGAGCAGCAAAAGTCGTGGCAGGAGTCCCCCGTCCACGTTCGGACGTGGTCAGTAGCAGGCAGCTCACATCACCAGCTGCACTTATTTGGGACGTGTTGGAAGTGTATGTTCGTACTTTGTATTGCAGCCCGTTCATGTTTGGAACGGGGAGGAGTCTCAGTATGAACATCTGCTGTACTAGCTGGGTCTGTGCGGGTGTCATACTTTGCCCTGCTCTCACTTCCGGTAACCAGCACTGTGTCTCTGCATTCCCAGCCTCCTTATCTCTCGTGTGAGCTCAGCTGACCGGCCCCATGTAGAGCAGTGCGCTGCGGGCATGTCTGGCAGCTCACAGGTTAAACGGTTCCCTTCTCTGTTCTTTGCCCTTTTCAAGGTCACAGGTTCCAACCAGTGTCATTTCTGGCGCAATCTCCAGCCCCCCCCCCGACACGATCTATCATCTCACTAATCGCATTTAACGAGGCGGCTTTCTCATTAACCAGCCACAGTGCTGTGTTCTGCATTCCCCCAGTCACCAGGGCTCTGCCGCGCTTCTGTGAAATTTTCTAGCTTCGAGTGAAAGCGTTGGGTTTCCGAATAGGACAAAGACATCAGTACAGTGAGCAGCGGTGGGAAGGAACGGTCGGAACGCGTTCCCGGCTCCGTTACTCTCGAGCACTGACGGTCTCTCGGGAGACGCGATCTGGAACCTTGTCCCCGGCACAGAGCCATGGAAGGGTTCATCTGCAGCAGTGCAGGGTGCTAAACACAACACGCTGCTTTCCTTCCGCGCTAGATTGCCGTGTAGAAGAGACACGTAGGATGCAGGTCCTGCACCTTGTATGTTTTGGTTTTTTTAATTTATACTTGTTTGCGTTTTGCTGGCGTCCGTTGCATCCGTGATCAAGTTCCTTGCGTGTAAGCTGGTTACACTATGAGGCATTGGTTTGTACATATATATGTTGGTTTATTTTGTATTTCTACTTTTTTCTTAGTTACTGTACTAACGCTAGCTGCTGTCAAATGTTATTCTAAAACATGCCATGAACCGCTGAAAATTTCCCTTCATTGCTAAGATTTTCTTTATTGTTTAATACCAAAAATCCTGTAAGTCCTTCCTTCCGAGTGTGGAAATAGTGCTGATGTAAGGTGCGGTGTGTGTATACCTAATGAACTAAAATATATAAACTGCTATGAAATTGGACGTGTGAATCCTCTGCTTCATTGTCTCAAGGTACCAAACCTGACGCGTTTCAGTGTGGTACGGTGGGTTGTAGAACGCGGCTGTGTGCAGTGCGATTCATCCTAATGTTCCTGTAATAGGATCGGCAGGAGCCGCTGATTCTCTTGGTTTCTTTCCCTATTGTACACGTTTCCCCCACACGCGTCCTCGATGTAAAGGGATTCCAAAATGTCATCATATATTGCAACCTTTTCAATATTTCTGGTTGCCGTATGTCGTGGCTGTCCCAGAGGACTCGGATTACAAACTATATTATTTGTTGTCTGGCTCTCCCGAGGAATGATGGTAAATATACAAACCGGTAACGTAGACATGATTCCTTTAATGCTTAACTAGGTTACAAAGAGTGCAAGCTTTCAAGCAGAAGGGACTTTGGTAGTCTCAAGAGCTTGCACTCTAACCACCAGTTAGCTCAATAAAGACATCACTTCTAGCTTGTTCTGTGTATTCTACAGGGCCAACCCGTTACCCGTCCGCTGCCTGAGCACATCTGTAAGGGGCAGATACACCGGGCGTGATAAGCTGCTGTGGGAATATAAGGGGGTTGTCTGAAAGCTACTATTTATACTCCAGTGTGCGGATCACAGGCGCGTGGTGCAGTCCGGATTAATACTCCTGAGTACAGCAGACATTAGTGCATGTGTCATGTGATGGGTGCACTTGGATCACAGCACATGGAGGAGGCGGTGAGTACACACAGCTAATGCAGAGCAATGATAAATAGATGTCCGTGTCCCTCTCACACGCCTGCCGGGGCCTGAGCATCCTCTATACACGCGGTTCCCAGCTCCAAGACCCCGCAGCAGGCCAAGCATTACGGAGATCCCGGCTCCAGCACAAGAGGCTCAGTCATGTTGGCTGAAGCCGGGATATCCTTAGTGCCTGATCTGTTGGGGATTCTTAAGGACGGGATTAGGGATCCCCTGCCCTGTACTGTCTGATCATCGCTACCCGCCCAAATCTAGAGATTCCACTCGTAACGCCATCATACCAAGACCCGCACAATCCATAAAACCAATCTGTTCGCGTGTTCATTGGGTAAGTGCTGGGGAGGGGGCGCTCCCGCTTGTGTTATTTCCCGTTCTGCCACTCAGGATTTTATCCGAACTGAATGGGCACGGAAAGATAGGCCACGTATGCAGATTGTCTGAAGAAACACCTGTAAAGTCTGTTTCCTGTGAGCCCTTCTGTGCTTCCTTACACGCATGAAACACAGGACCCGTGTATCCTGTGAGCCATCTGTGCTTCCTTACACGCGTGAAACACAGGACACATGTATCCTGTGCGCCCTTCTGTGTTTCCTTACATGCATGAAACACAGGACACGTGTATCCTGTGAGTCCTTCTGTACTTCCTTACACACATGAAACACGGGACCCGTGAGTCCTGTAATTACTTACACGTATGAAACACGGGACCCATGTATCCTGTGAGCCCTTTTGTACTTCCTTACACACGTGAAACACGGGACCCGTGAATCCTGTGAGCCCTTTTGTTTAAAAAAAAAAAAAAAAAAAGAGCTAAATCACAAACAGGGAATTACAGACCTGTAAGCCTGACTTCAATAGTGGGGAAACTACTTGAAGGTTTAATACGGGATAATATTCAGGAATACCTAATGGAAACAAAATTATTAGTAATAGTCAGCATGGATTTATGAAGGATAGATCATGCCAAACTAACCTTATTTGTTTCTTTGAGGAGGTAAGTAGGAATTTAGACCATGAGAATGCAGTTGATGTGGTCTACTTAGATTTTGCAAAGGCTTTTGATACGGTCCACACAAGACCACTGGTCCACACATACAAAATAAAGCATATTGGACTCGGTAAAAGTATTTTCAAATGGATTGATAACTGGTTGAAGAATAGACAGTTGTAATAAATGGAACCTTTTAAGGTTGTGCAAAAGCCGTGAGTGGAGTACCTCAGGGATCGGTACTGGGACCCCTGCTTTTTAACTTGTTTATTAATGACCTTGAGGTTGGCATCGAGAGCAAAGTCTCAATCTTTGCTGATGATACTAAATTGTGTAAGGTAATAGAATCAGAGCAGATGTAATTTCTCTTCAGAGGAACTTGGAGAGACTGGAAACGTGGGCAGGTAAATGGCAGATGAGGTTAATACAGATAAATGTAAGGTTATGCATTTGGAAAACAAGAATAATCATGCAAATTAAATGGGGATAAATTGGGGGAATCCTTGATGGAGAAGGATTTAGGAGTGCTTGTAGACAACAGGCTTAGCAATAGTGCCCAAAGTCATGCAGTAGCTGCAAAGGCAAACAAGATCTTATCTTACATTAAACGGGCAATGGATGGAAGGGAAGTAAACATAATTAAGCCTCTTTACAAAGCATTAGTAAGACCACACCTTGAATATGGAGTACAATTTTGGGCACCAATCCTAAGAAAAGACATTATGGAACTAGAGAGATTGCAGAGAAGAGCCACCAAATTAATAAAGGGGATGAACAATCTAACTTATGAGGAGAGGCTAGCCAAATCAGATTTATTTACATTAGAAAAGATGTTTCTAAGAGGGGATAGGATAACTATATACAAATATATTTGGCTCCTTCAAGGAAGGATAAGGTCCCTCCCCTAAGGGAGCTGTGATGTCAGGCCAGGTGGAGGGGTTAAGGAAGGGGTACTTAAGGGATCCTAGCTTCCTCTTCTAGGATCTACTGGAGCGAAGTCCCACCCACCCTGTTTTTTGGCATGAGGGATGTCTGGTTGGACGGAAAGATCGTGATTCTGCTTTGTTTTGTTGCAGCTTGGGGTATGTGTTGGTGGGAGTATTGTTACTCTGGGAGGGGGACTTAGTCAGTATTGGCTCCTGGAGGGAGGTCGCAGACCTTGGAAGTATTTAGTTGGGGGAAGGCGGTACCATCCCAGGCTGCTGCTGCCGGTGTGGTGGTGACCTTCCCGGTGGAATTGGTGGAAGACAGTGGCATTCCAGACAAGGCTCGTTGGTGTGGTGGTGACCTTCCGATGGGGGCTCTGTGCATTCAGACTAAGGTACTGAATGGCTAGATGAGCATGACATGAGGGTTTCCCTCGAGCTCCGGTAGGTGTGAGTGGAGTAATCTGGCTTGGTCCCTAAATATGGGATATTTGTTATAAATAAAAGCCGTGACCGTTACTTTCTCCAAAACAAGTTGTATGGTGTGTGTGTATTGGAATGGGAGAGGGGTCCAGTTCGAGGCGTGGGAATGGGAGAGGAGTCCCGCTCGATGCGTGGGAATGGAAGAGGGTTCCAGCTCGAGGCGTGGGAATGGGAGAGGGGTCCCGCTCGAGGCGTGGGAATGGG